>PYSS01000008.1:434422-556653 GCA_003049465.1 Magnaporthiopsis rhizophila | reverse complement strand
TTTCTTTTCTCTGGTCTTCTGATCTTCCCTCTGCGTCCCACACATACAGACGCTAACACAATCTTCCCGCAGATACTGTCCCCGAGTTCATCTCACAGCGACGCCGTTGGCTGAACGGTGCCTTCTTCGCCGCCATCTACTCGCTCGTCCACTTCCGCCAGATCTGGGCCACAGACCACACGATAGCCCGCAAGGTCCTGCTTCACATCGAGTTCATCTACCAGCTCCTCAACGTCTTGTTTACCTACTTCTCGCTTGCCAACTTCTACCTCACCTTCTACTTCGTCGCGGGTGGTCTCGCCGATCCCCGCATCGACCCCTTTGGCAACCACGTCGGCCAATACATCTTTACCATCCTGCGCTACACCCTGGTCCTTCTCATCTGCTCCCAGTTCATCCTCTCGCTAGGTAACCGGCCGCAGGGCGCCAAGAGGCCGTACATGGCCTCCATGATCATCCTCAGCATCGTCATGCTCTACACCACCTTCGCCACCTTCTACATCGTCGTCAAGCAGCTCACGGACCCGCAGAACAAGGAGGACCTGAGGATGGGTAACAACGTCTTCACCAACCTGATCGTGTCCATGGCCTCGACCATCGGCCTCTACTTCCTCATGTCCTTCATGTACCTGGACCCGTGGCACATGTTCACGTCGACGGCGCAGTACTTTCTACTGCTGCCCTTCTACCTCTGCACCCTGCAGGTGTACGCCTTTTGCAACACGCACGACGTCACGTGGGGCACCAAGGGCGACAACGTCATGAAGACGGACCTGGGCGGCGCCGTCGGCAAGGGCTCGACGGTCGAGCTCGAGATGCCGTCGGAGCAGCTCGACATCGACAGCGGCTACGACGAGGCGCTCCGCAACCTCCGCGACCGCGTCGAGGTGCCGCCCACGCCGCCCTCGGAGGCCCAGTTGCAGGAGGACTACTACAAGTCCGTTCGCACCTACATGGTGGTGTCGTGGATGATCGCAAACGGCATCCTGGCCATGGCCGTGAGCGAGACGTACAGCGAAAAGGGCATCGGCGACAACTACTACCTCCGCTTCATCCTCTGGAGCGTCGCCGCCCTGGCCCTGTTCCGCGCCCTGGGCAGCACCACCTTCGCCATCATCAACGTCATCAACATGGCCGTCGAGGGCCGCGTCCGCCTCAGCCTCAAGCTGCCGCCCTGGCTCGGCGGGTCCCGCGGCTCCGGCAGCAGGATCGGTGCGAGCAGCGTCCTGGGCGGCGGGAGCGCCGTCAGCAGCGGGATCAGCGCCGGCAAGTCTTGGATCAGCGACAAGATTAGCAGGCTACGTCGGTGAGGTGGGTTGTCAAAGGACCAAGATGTTTTTTTATGAGCATGATAGCGTCTGTGCTCTTTTCATAGTTTCATGTCACATCTGGTTGCGTCATGTCATGTAGGTTTTTTCTCTGTTTTTATTGATGGGTTCGGTGACGTTCGACGCGGGCAATGTATTTTGATACCACGGCTTTTTTTTTTCGTGTCTTTCTTGTCCAAGCTAATGCACCCGCCTCGAAACTGGTGGACGGTGGGAATGATCAAACGGGGCAAATAAATATCTGATGAATGGGCTTTGGGCGGATTAATGGGTTTGCTATTATTGTTAAACGACGGGACTTATGAGTGGGACAAGCGTCTGTGGTTCGGGTTTGCAGAAAACCGACGCGGACCGACGCAGTAGGCAACTCATCTTGTTAGACAGATAGAAAGGGACACTAAAGAAGTCTCCCTGGGCAATGTTTGATTCACTCTAATTCAGGAGCTTGTATCTCTCCTTCTCGAAGTTCTGTCCCTGACATTTATCACACAGGACGCTTCATTTCCACTCAGGTCGATAAACGTATGCTTTCCATTCTTCGAAGAGACCGTTATCTCAGCGGCTTTCATAGGTAAATAATAAAGAAACAAAATGACACCCAAAACTTCCCATTTCCAAAAGTATGCAGATTTGTACAATTTCGTAAATGTCAAGACCTTCCCAACAGCTGTCCTGCTCCGACTATTCCTCATCAGACTCCTCCTCATTGACCTAGAAGCAAAGCGGCATGTTAGTATAGGCGTCTCAGGCAGCTCTAGCTCCCGTCACCAAAGAAAAGCAGAACAACTTACGTCGTCGTGAAAGTTTGTCCCGTCCGTCGTGGCCTTGATGACGCCGGCCCGGATGCAAAAGTCGCCGAACCGCTCGCCCTCGTCGCGCTCGGCGGCGTACCGCTTGATCAGTGGCTTCATGATGGACAGAATCTCGTCCTCCTTGATGGAGGCCCGGTACAGCTTGTTGAGCCGCTGGCCGTGGTAGCCGCCGCCCAGGTACATGTTGTAGGCCCCGTAGGCCTTGCCCACGAACGCCACCTCGGCCAGCCACGGCCGCGCGCAGCCGTTGGGGCAGCCCGTCATGCGCATCACGATCGAGTCCTGCCGCAAGCCGGCCTCCTCGATGCACCCCTCGAGCTTGCTGATCAGCTCGGGGAGATACCGCTCCGACTCAGCCATGGCCAGCCCGCACGTCGGAAACGCCACGCATGCCGACGAGCTCAGCCGCAGGCCCGAGAAGTTGACGTTGTCGAGCTTGTACTTCTTGAGCAGCGCCTTCATCTCGTCCAGGTCCGCGTCCGCAACGTTGCTCAGGATGACGTGCTGGTTGCCCGTCAGCCTGAACTCGCCCTTGTGCACCTTGGCAATCTCCCGCAGGCCAGTCTTCATCTGGAACTCGGCCGTGTCCTCGACGCGCCCGTTCTCGATAAAGAGCGTGAAGTGGTTCATGCCCATCTCGTCTCGAATCCAGCCGAACGTGTCGATGTTGGACTCGAAGTGGAATGGCCTCGCCTCCTCAAACTTGCGGCCCCAGAGCTCCTCAACCTTGCCCTTGAACACCTCGACGCCCATGTCGTCGATGGTGTACTTGAGGCGCGCGTGCTTGCGGTTCTTGCGGTCGCCGTGATCGCGCTGCACCAGCATAACCTTCTCGCACGCAATGTGCACCTGGTCCCTGGAGACGAACCCAAACGAACGACCCGTCTGGGGGTACGTCTTCTTGTTGTTGTGCGTGGCGCCCATGCCGCCTCCAGCGAGCAGGTTGAAGCCCTCGAGCTTGCCGTCCTCACCCTTGATGGCGATCAGGCCGATATCGTGGGCGTAGACGTCAGTGTCGTTGTATGGTGGGACGGCAATGGTGATCTTGAACTTCCTAGGCAGATACGTCGGCCCGTAGAGCGGCTCAAAGTCCTGGACAGCGTCGCCAGCCACCATCGTCTTCTTGTCGTTGTCGTCGGTGAGCCAGATCTCGTGGTACGCTGTCGTCGAAGGCAGCAGGTGATCACTGATCTTCTTGGCGGACGCGTGAACCTCCTTGTGGTAGGCCGACTGCGTGGGGAGCGAGCTGCACATGACGTTCCTGTTGACGTCGCCGCAGGCCGCAATCGTCGTCATAAGCGCCCGGTTGATGGCCTGCATGGCCGGCTTAAGCTTGCACTTGACGACGCCATGGAACTGGAACGTCTGCCGCGTCGTGAGCTTCATGGTCTCGTTTCCGAGCTGCGTAGCAATCTCGTCCATCTGGACCCATTGCCTCGGCGTCGCCACACCACCAGGCAGTCGGCAGCGGATCATAAACGAGTACGCCGGCTCCAGACCCTGGGCCTTGCGCTCATCCCTGACGTCACGGTCATCCTGCATATATGTGCCGTGAAACTTGGTCAACTGCGAATCCGCCGCAGAGATGGCGCCCGTACCGCTGTCGTTGAGCCCCTCAACGATGGTGCCGCGGAGGTAGTTCGAGGCCAGCTTGATGTCCTCGTTGGTGATCGGCGGTGGCTCCTCCGGTAGGCCCTCGACGTTTGCCACTCCCAGGGCTTCCCAGATCTTTGGCTCCCACTCAGAGTAGCCGGTCTGGTATCCATCCGGGTCCTGGTCGTCTCCTAGACCTATATCGGCAAGCCTCTTGGCGCCAAAGTTGGCCAGAACCCTGTCGAGGTCCTTGCCAGGCTTGTTGTAGTAGATCTTGTCCTCCTTCCTGGGCCAGTAGTGGCTGTCTCCCAGGCCAAAGACGGAGAAGTTGACCGATGCAAGGTCCAGCTCGGTGCTGTTCTTGACGGCGTCCCAGAACGGCAGGCCGTTTTGAGGGAACTCTCCCTGCCCTGCGGTCGAGGTCAAAAACACAATGTTCTCCTCCGTCGGGAGATCCTCCACAGGGTAGTCCTCCATGGCCATGACCGTGGTCTTCAGGCCTCGTGCGCGGCCCCTATTCCCGAGACGCTTGGCCAGAGACTGCGCGTTTCCGTTGTCCGAGGCAAAGAGAATTGTGAGGGGCGCACCGAGAAGCCCTTCGAGAAGCTGGTTGTATGCGTCCCTGGCCTTCCTCTTTTGCTGAGCACGAACCTCGGAACCGAAATCCTGGGCTATGTTTGCCCCGAAAATCGGTTCCTTCTTCATGAGCTGTGTAAGCTGATTGTCCCTGTCTAGGAAGGCCTTGAGTTCCTTCTTTATCCGCTCAGAGTCCAGAGAGAATGTGGGCTCTCCCTTCTTCTCATTGCCAGGGTTCCACCTGTAAAGCGGCCAGTAACCCACGTCGACGGCCTTCTTCGTCTCCTGCAGCACGGTGAGGGGCGACTCGTGCTCTCCGTTATAAGGCAGGTAAGCCAGAACGACGGATGGGCCGTTGAACTTGTCAGCCTCGTCCATAGCCTGCAAGACCTGTGTGTAGGAGCTGTAGACCGCGACCGAGGCCACATAGGCGTTCCCAAAGTTCATGGCATAGAGGCCGATATCCTTCTTCCTCCGGTTGGCATCGGCAGCAGCCTGCTCCGAGTAGGGCTGAGAGTCGATGATGAGCATGTTGACGTTCTCGCCCGAGGCAAGCACGTGGTGGACACCAGAGTTGCCAAGGTCGTAAGCCCACGCATCCGAGCCGACAAGCCATAGTGATTGCCTCCGGAAGAAGTCCTTGTCCTGGAGCAGTTCGCGGCAAGTGCTGGTGTTCTCCAGCGTCAGCTGGGAGATGACATCCTCAGCCACTGCGTCAACCTTGGTTGGATCATCCGAGTGAATAGTCCAGTCCGTAAGCAGCCGCTTCAGTGTCTCAGACAAAAAGGTGCCCAACTTGGCTGCCTCCTTGACTTGGGTTTTGAAGCGGAGCCGTTTATCCCTGCGCGCGAGCAAGGCGCCGAAGCCGAACTCCGGGCTGGCCGCGATGGTCTCCGATATCCCGGCGTGTTCTGAGCCAAGTGCGTTGGCCTGGTACAGCCTGCTACCGAAGAGCTGGTCCAAAATCTTGATGTAGGCGGTCTCCAACTTGGGCTTCTCCAGGCCGTACTTGGACACCTCCTTGGGGCCCTCCTGGGATCCGACCTCGAGGTTCTGGACGGGCTTATCGAGGGCCAGGTTTTGGCAGATGCCACGCAGCGCCTGGCCCGCGGTATCCTGGGTGATATAGCCCACCTGGTAGCCGACGATGTGTTGGACGCCGCCAGGACCGCTCTTGACAGAGGTGAGGACGTCGAGTAGGATGGGGCCCCACTTCGTCGTCTTGCGGCTGATCTGCTCCAGAACCGCGATCCTCTTGAGGGTCTTGGGAATGGAATCCAGCATCTTCGCGCCAAGCCAGGGGCGATAGAGCCTGGGGGTGAGAATGCCGACCTTGGCGTATATATCGGTGGACTTGGCCCTGTCGATTGTGCTGCCAAAGAGGCCGGTGTCGGCGCCAAAGATGAAGAGCGCCGTCTCCGCATTTGGCGGGCCAGACCACTCAAAGGGGGTATATCGCCTCCCAGATGATCTCTCGATTTGCGCCCATATGTTGGTGGTGTAGTTGCAAATGTCCTCCGAGGTAACGTGGGCGGGCGCAGCCTCTATCGTGGTAGCGGCACTGTGGGGAGTCGTTGCGACGCTCGTCCCACTCGACTTTGTAGATGTCTGTGAGGAGCCGACCTTGGACGCAGACTCCGAGCCCGGGGCTCCCAGCCCATTTAGATGAATGGGGGCCGCGGCTTGCTGGACCGGCTCCGGCTGGTCAGTAGCCAAGTTCTGGCGGCCGTGGTCGGCGTAAATACCAGCCCCTGAGATGGGGGCAGCCTGGAAGCGGCGCACGCTCTCAATGTCGAGGATGTCGCGGATGACGGCGGCGCCCTCCCGCTCAACCGGGTCGTCGTTGGCGAGGATCCAGGGGCTGAAGAAGTGGATGACACCCTTGCCGGAGCGGATTGCCAGGGCGTGGGCAGTCAAGGCCATGTCCTGGGCCTCCTGGATGGACTCGGACTGCAGGAAGGTCCATCCTGAATTCCTTATGGCAGTGATGGCGGAGAAGTCGGGGAAGCGTTGGGGGTGGAGGGCGACATGGATAACGACAGGGTAGTTGGCCAGCTTGTAGAGGTGGGCGATGGAGGGGAGGAGGATGACGGAGCTGGTGGTGACCGAGACGAGGCGCCCGTTGCGGATCGGGTCGAAGACGGAGAGGAGAGGGTCGGCATTATGCCTGACGCTCAATATCTAGTCCCGGCCGAGGTGTGTGAGCGTCCAGCGCTGGAGGAACCTGGGTGCGCTACCTCGACAATAGATGTTAAAGGCTCACCTGAGGGATGTTGTCAGGCGTCTTGGCGACCACGCTCGGATCCTTGTGTGCGGCGGAAGCCTTGAGATGCCTCGAGAATTCCGTGTCGACAGCTAGTGAGGGCTGGACAGAGACGATGACATCGCTGGAGAGATATGCGATCCTCGCAACTAAGATTGGCGAGCAGCCGTGCTGTTAGCTCATCTGGGGCGCCGACTCGGGCGGTGCTTGGTGATGTGCGGGCTGTGATTGGAGAATTGGTAGCCTGTGCAATGGCTGGCGGGTGCTGTTTGGCGGGGTCTTCGGCAAGGCGACACAAGCACCCTTGGCGCCGGGAAAGGGCAACACATACCGGCCTCTTCAGGCGAGCGAATTGAAGCTGGAGACGACGCCATGTCATCCGAAACTTGCTGCTGTCTAAAGAGAAAGGACATCTTCCCGGCTCGCGCGCCTGCGGAGGGAGACGGCCCCCATACAAGTTTTTATTAGGAACTGCCCGACGGCTGGCGGAGCGTCGTCCGATGCGGACTGCGGAGCTCTCAAACCAAGTCTGGGAGACCGCCGTCGAGAGACCCCGCCGCGCAGACATTTTTCGACGGCAGAACCATGCGTCGATTGTCCCGTCAATTGCGTGATCGCCTAGCGCCCACTCCCACCACAACCAAAGGCAAAAGGCTCGGCGTTGTCCCCAGGCACTTGCGCCGTCATGTGTGTAATTCTGAGCCAATTGGCAAATGCCAATTCCAGATGACGCTCCTGGTGGGTTCTCCCGCCGACGGCGTTCGGCAAGCCAGCCAGCCAGCAGCCTTCAAACCCCAAATGCAGGTTCAGGCTATGATCTCGGCTATTTCTCACATCGTCCATGACAGCAAGCTTCGGGCGACTCAGTTTCTCCCGTTCACGATTCGGCGAACACCAGCTCACTGAGGGATTTTACTCCGAGTCCTAGTGGGCACCAATAGTCCCTGCGCCGTGGCATGAACGTTTGTAGTTGCCATCAAGTAATATACCAGCCAACAGATCAAAACTCGCCAACCAACACCCTGCTTCAGATGTCAAATTGAAGCTGCTGCCATCTCAAGCGGCGCCTGCTATGGAGGGGCAGAATCTTCTCTTTGCAAGATATTTACCTATTTTGTATCGTGCTCTGCAGGTCCGGGATTTGTATACTCCGTAGACGCGGCAACAAGCATCCATTTCGCATCATTGTCACGTCCTTTACAGCAAGCGGCTCGGTGCGGCTCTCGGGCAAATTGGCGGCAGCCGCAGGGCTCAGCACCATACGGGCAGCAAAGGGAGGCCAAGGCAGGGGTTTCCGTGTGGGAGCCCGACGGTGAACGCCACGTACTGCAACGGCAAAGCATCTTGACATGAGTGCATTTAGTATTTGGCTCGATAGCCAAGTCATGGCCAACAGAATTGGGAGTCCCAAGCACTTGCTCAATCGCTGACTCAGCGTGGTCCTCAACTCATGCGGCCAGGCGCCAACTGAAGCGGCATGACTGCCCATCCTCAGTTGCGATATCACGCCAATGAGTTTCATACGAGTGAGGTCTTGTAGTACAAAATATAAAGCGGGAGACCAGAAGTCATTCAAGGTACTTTTGTGCCCTCTGCCACTCGAAATCAGGGACCCGAATCTTCATGCTCGCATCTTCTTGTCTGCGATACCCTGTCCTACGGTCTCAGTTCCAAGGACTCAAAGTCGTGATGTAAGTTTATAAGTAAGGAGGAACTCAGGGAAAGGAAAACAAAACAAGTCGCCCTGAGTTTCTTTTCTCAAGGAGTGCCCCTACGTCTCCGGCTCAGACCTGCCTTGAAAAATGAATTGGCCAGCATGTCTAACAGCTGCGCGCAAGCTGGAATCCTCATACACGCGCAAAGGCGTCGCAGCTTTGGCCTGCGCCTCAGCGAACAACTCGGCAACGCCACTTCACAACAACGACGACACCGGCGGCAGCATCAGCATCATCAGCACCACCCCTCAAAATGGCGACCTCTGAGCAGGCGCTGCTCATCGAGATGGCCAAAAAGGCGGCCGCCTACACGGCCGTCAAGGACCACTTCGACCCGCGCTTCAAGCACGTTGGCATCGGCTCCGGCTCCACCGTGGTCTACGTGGTTGAGGCCATCAAGGAGCTGCACCCGGAGTCGTCGGCGCACATGACCTTCTACACCACGGGCGCCGGGTCGCGCGCCCTGGTCGAGCGGCACGGCCTGGCCGTCGGCAGCCTGCAGTCGCTGCCGGCGTCCGCGCTGCTCGACGTCTACTTTGACGGCGCCGACGAGGTGGACGAGGACCTGAACCTCATCAAGGGCGGCGGCGCCTGCCTGTGGCAGGAGAAGATCGTGGCCCTGGCCTCGCGCACCTTCGTCTGCGTCGCCGACTACCGCAAGCTCGGCTCGCGCCTGGGCACCAGCTGGAAGCAAGGGATCCCCATCGAGGTCCACCCCATGCGCGTCAACAAGGTCCTGGCCGCGCTCGAGAGGCTGGGCTCGCGCTCTCCCGCCGTGCGCCTTGACCCGACCGCCGCCTCCCCTGCTGTCACCCCCCTGGTGACCGACAATCACATGCACATTATCGACGCCCCCTTCATCCCGCTCGTGCTCCCCACCCACGACGCCGCCGCCGGCGTCGCGGGGGACGGCGACGGCAAGGACGGCATCTGGAGCGTCGAGAAGCTCGCGCGCGCGCTCAAGGACATCGATGGCGTGTGCGAAATCGGCCTGTTCTACGGCTACAGCGGCCTGGACAAGCCCGGCCAGGGCGGCGCGCAGAAGCCCGTGGCTGCCTACTTTGGCATGGCCGACGGGAGCGTTCAGGTGCAGAACCAGGGCGCACCGCCCGTTACTATCACAACCCAGGAGGCTGCGTAGAAACCGGGATCGTATGTGTTCACCTGAGGTGGAAGACCATACACTATGTTAAGGTTTCAGACGAGAATCTGGTGACAAATGTTATCAAAGGCCTACCTAGCAAAAAGAAGCAAAGAAGGGTTGTATTAAAAATACGTTAATGAACAAAATGCGGACTGCAATGAAAACGAGAGTAAANAAAAAAAAAAAAAAAAAAAGGGGGAGGAAAAAAAAAAAAAAAAAAAAAAAAAAAAAAAAAAAAAAAAAAAAAAAAACAAGAGAATGAAATCCTCGCCTGTTCTCCTGTTCGTCAGTCGTGGCCCCATCATTTCATTCTTTATTATACAACGCTAATGCTGGCAATTGGGCTCCCCCTTGGACAAAATCGCTACCTATGCTCATGATATCCTGCCTGGCTGTTCGAGATAAGCCACCTCCTCCTGCAGGCGCTGAGCGAGGGAGATCGCCAAATTGATGGATTACTGACAAGGCCAGAGACTGTGTCTGTGTTATGCACCTCTTGTCTGCGCGATTGGAAAGCCGACAGATAGACAAAGACTTTGCCATCCCCGCCGCTTAGCAAGCGCAGCCGTCGTTCTGGGGCTGAGGGTTGCTCGTCTTCACGTCGATCACTGCAGTCATGTCAGCAACCAGTTGTGAGGGCCGGGCCGTAAAAAAAGCCGTAAAGAGAAGAGAGTAGAAGAAACTTACTTTGGCTGGTGGCCTGCTGGGCTGCCTCAGTCCCCTCCATACCGGGCAGGGCGAGCGCTATCCTCTTGAACAGCGTTTTGACGTTGTGCCCGAGCTTGGCGCTAGTCTCAACGAACATCAGGTTGAACTTCTTGGCCTCGTCCTCGCCCTGCTGCGTCGTGACCTGACGCTTGTCGTTCAGATCCGTCTTGTTGCCCACCAGGACGATGATGACGTCGTTACCCCTTTCCGCCCGGACATCTTCTATCCATTTCCTCGTGTTCTGGAACGATTTCGCATCTGTGATAGAGACGAGCGTAACCGGATCCGGTCAGCCTGTCCGTTCGTTCCATTATCCATTCCCAGCTGTTTGTGTCCTTTGCTGGCTTAAGTGGACATATGTCCACTCGCAGAGGATTTGTCGCTGCCAGACTTACTTGATATATCGTAGACCACCACAGCCACGCTAGAGTCCCGGATGTAAGATGGGATCAAACTCCTGAACCGCTCCTGGCCAGCCGTGTCCCATAACTGTAATCGCACGGTTCGGTCCTCCAGGTACATCGTCTATATAATGCCGTGAGGGCGGGAGAGTCAGCGGGCGCGAGCTGCGGGAAGAGGGGGCAGCGGAGCCTCGGTGGCTGGTCGGAGCCGCGCGAACGAGATGGTGGGGGAGCTGCTTGCTTGCCTTTGACAGGAAGTCGATGCCGATGGTGGCCTGGTACATGTTGTCGAAAGAGTCGTACATGAAGCGCGTGATCAGGGAGGTCTTGCCGACTGTAGATGCATATGTTCGTTCTCGTCAGTAACTAGCTTGGTTGCGTATGGCCGGTGCCAGCTGTGGCGCGCGCCGCCGTCGTCAGGGTGCGGGGGAATTATCGGTGTGCGTACCGCTCTGCTCGCCCAAGAACACCAGCCTGTACACAACCGAGAGGCGTCAGTCATGTCGCTCTCCGTCACGCCCTCCATGGAACGTTGAGGCGGGGTTCCGAGGGATGGGGGCACTTACTTGAATTTCTTCAAGGGGTTGTTGTAGCCGGCGGCTCCTGCTTGAGCCATCTTGCCCTGTATCGATCGTGAATCTGGCCGGAAATGGCGTCGCAGTGGGATCGTGAGGATATCTGAGCGTTTGAATCTACCTGAGCAAGATCGGAGACCAGCGCGGCAACGTGGAAGCAAAGGGCGAGTCGAGAGAACCGTCGGCGCCGGATGCGGTCTAGGTTTCTTTTCAGGGGTGGACGTGAATGGAGACAAGGGGCCCTTGGGGGAACCACCCAGAAGACCGAGCGATGGAGCCAAGCCTAAAAGAGGCACAAGCAATTGGCAGGGTCTACCTTGTGCCTTGTCGAAGATGGGAGAGGCTGGACCCGGACTAGAGCGAGAGCAGGGGCGTAGGTAGGGGTTTAGCACAGGATACACGATGTCGTAGAACTGGTAGATAGATGGAGGAAGCTAAGGTACCCTTCATTTCTTCACCCCGCCAAAACGCGCTCACCTGCCCGGGCTCGTTAACCTGGTCAAAAATGAGGCGCCGACAGCTTGAGTGGCTGTGTAATCACATAATCATTCCGGGACCCATTCACCAATCCAGCCAATAAGGACCCCAGGGCCCAAAGTCGGCAAACCCCTGGATCAATTCATGAGGAATCATTAAAACGCTCATTTCTCCCCAAACCTCATTCCTGGAAGTGGAAGCCAAGGTAACACCACGGCTACTAAAGAAAACGTCTTTGAATTTGCTGTCCACGACCATCATGTTCAGCTTGCCTGCAGACAAACTTCGCTACGCTTCCGTTACGTGTCCCGCCTTCTTCCCGTTCTTCTCCATCTCCTCCACGTGCCTCCTGATCTTGTTGAACTGCCATGGCCAGTTGACGACGTACAAGAAGGGTCGCAGGTCGTGCCTGTTGTCGTCCGGGTTGTATGCCGACAGATGCACGCTGGGAGTGATTATGGTGGCCTTGTGGCGGTTGATGGCATAAAAGCGGTAGAAACGGAAGACCTTCTCGGCGATCTCCCTGGGGCCGAAGCCCGGACGCTCCTTCCACTGGCTTAGCAGGCGGAGATAGGCCGACCAGGGGCCCAGCTTGTCAACCTTGCGCAGTATTCCAAAGTCTGAGAGCTCCGAGTAGGTCAAGCCCATCTCCTCCTCGTCCGCCTGAACGCCCGCCGATAGAGGGAGGAGCTCGGCAGAGGGGATGGCCTCGATGAACTCGTCCATAATGGACAGGCCCCAGGCATCACGAGCCCAGCGCTGGAAGGCCTTGGCATCGTTCTTGGAGATGGAGCCTAGAGGCGCAAGGTCGGCCGAGCTCGCGTCATACTTTGTGTAGTAGCCCCGCAGGTTTTCATCGACGTTACCGGACCCCAGCACGAGCAGCGACGCTCCCGCCCTCGGCAGGGCCCTGGCCTGGGTCGACAGTTGGGCGAGCTCGTACGAGACCACCAGCCTGTTCCTGGCTTGGATGTTCTGCTTGGCCAAGTTCTCGCTGGCCGACCCACCCTCAACCTGGTACTTGGGCTTGAAGCCGTTGAGGGCTTTTTGTATGATGGCCTCGTGGGCATCTACGACCTCATCCATGTTGATATCGGTATGGTACGCTCCAAGGCGCTCGGCCAGCCGCTTGGCCCTCGATCTGGTCTCATCAGAGCTGTTCACAGTGCCCATGTAGCAGGTGTGCAGAAGCCTCGAGACGATGTCCTCGGGGCTTTCGGGGTGGTAATCGTTGATGCCCAGCACCTTGCGCAGATCCTGCAACGTGTTGTCTTCTCCCTTCTTGATAGACAGCAACACCAGCTTTGCCATGCCATAGACGAATAGGGCAACGGTGGAGCTGTCGAGGCCACCCGACAGGGCGAGGAAGAAGCCGGCGCCTGAGCTGCGGACGAGGTACTGCCACAGGTAGATCGACGTGGCCATCCAGATCTCCTCCATGGGATCCAGGAGCTTGATGGGAATCTCGGTGGCGATGACCTTGTTGTCCGACACGAAGACGTGCTCGCTGGAGCGAGTCAAGGGGATATCGCACTCCACGCGGGGGTACTCGGGCTGGCGGGCCGCCTGGACATTGCGGCTAGCGCTGGTGCGGTAGCTGCGGACCCTCTCAAGGTCGACAGTGGCGACGGTGATCTCGACGGGCAGCAGGGAGAACTGAGAGCTCTGGGCCAGAACCTCGCCGTTCTGGATGATCATGCTGCTGCCGTCGAAGAGCATGCGCGCTTCGCCGTCGACGCCCGAGGCGTTTGCGTAGATGTAAAGCCCGCCATTGCTCCTAGTGGAGTTGGAGATGAGGTTGAGGCGCCTGCCGAGCTTGCGCAGCTCAGCATGGGAGGCGCTCGAGTTCAGAATGATCTCGGCGCCGTTGAGTCCCGAGAAGGTGGAGGGGTTTCGGGGAACAAAGAGCTCCTCACACGTCTCGCACGAGACGGACGTGTCCGGGGTCTCGAGAATGAAGTCGCCGATAGGTACGGTGCTCTGGCCCGTGACGTCCTTGACGACTTGATGTAGCTTATGAGTCTCAACTTGGCGCTCCTTGACCCACGCGGTAAAGTGGCGGGGCTCGCGGTACAAACCGTCGCCGGCAAGCGACTGTTTGGCCCGGATGGCGTAGACCTTGCGGTAGGTGCAGAGGATGCGGCAGTTGTACTGCACGTTCCTGGTCCTCACGCCCATTCCCAAGTCGACGAGGATGTCCTTGCAGACGGGGTCGGCGATAATCTCGGCCAGAACCTCCCAGCTGTGCAGCTCCGTGTCGCTCTCGAGGTGATGGTCGAGGCAGCCATAGCCCGGAATTTCGAGCTCGGGGCCCGTACGCAATGTGGCACCCTTCTCCTTGGCAATCCTGATAGACTCAAGGATACGATCGCGGTTTCCCACGAAATCCAGTGGCACACTCGGCAGAGTGGCCGCTGCTACTGTGATGAACGTCATGGCCTTTGGGGATGGATGGGGTGGATCGCAAAACGAGGGGGTACCGTTTTGGTGGCTCGACGGGGAGAGATTCAAGAGCCTGCCTGCCGTCCTTTCCGAGGTAGTTGGGCAGAAGCAAACAAAACGGGCGTGCGTTACTCATGTTTAATGTTTATATCACGGCTCGCGCACCACCAAAAACACCGCAGAGCTTGAACGTGAGAGTCACCAAACCGAGCAGAGAGCTCGGGAAAGTGGGGCTGTATCCATAAAGATAAGACACCGAAACCGCCGGGGCGCGGCTGGGTTCCCCAACCTTGTGCTATAGATGTTTGTATAAAATGTCAAAGCTTCATAAAATTTAACGCTTTTTAAGTTGACCTTCCTTTTATTTTTTTTTATTTTTTTTTTATTATCCCTGTTATTATATCGCTGGAAAAGGTGAAATGGCGGTGGTGGGAGTGGGAGAGAAGAGTGGAGGGAGGTAAGCGTATAACTTACTCTAACCGCAATGGGGGTTTTATCACTTTAGGCAATACGGACCTCCGTAGGGCACCGGAGTTTCCACATCCATCCGAAAACGAGGGGAGAAGCACCTAAAGAACTTGAGATCCAGCCGCGAGCCACGCAATCAAACCATGGCCCATCTGTCCAACCCATTGGCGACCGCAGAGCAGCTCTACCGTCGGAGCTCGTTAAGCTCCCTACCCATAGACATCCTAGACACCATCTTCTTCGCGACGCAATGCCTGACGCAGGCTGCTGGGCTGCTGCTCCAGCTGCCCCAGTCCACCACGGCCCAGGCGAATGTGCTGATAGCGCGGTTCTGGCTGGTCGAGCCCGTGATGCTGCATGAGTTTAGCGTAAGGCCAGGTAGTCCACACTCTGGCGTTTATACAGTTCTGCTAACACCCCTCTCTCCCACCGCCCGCCTCAGGACGTCTCAGCCGCCGCCATCTACATAGTCGCCAAGTGCGGCGCCTTCCCGCGCTCGCCGCGCGACGTGACAAACGTCTACGCCTACCTCCTCTCCCCCGCCTCGCCCCTCGCACACCGACGCGTCGCCACGGACGACACCGCCGACGGCGCACCGCCGCCGCCGCTCCTGCCGCTCGAGAACGACCCGACGTGCTACTACCAGACCGAGGCGGACTACCACGCCTTCCACGGGCGCGTGCTCGCGCTCGAGGGGCGCATCCTCTACTCGCTGTCGTTCGACACTCACGTGTCGCTGCCGCACCCGCTGGCCGTCACGTATCTGCAGGCGCTCGACTTCCTCGGGCGGCCGCGGGAGGAGGTGTCGCGGCGCGCCGTCGCCTACCTCAACGCGGCGCTGCTGTCGCCGCAGATGCTGTACCTGACGCACCAGCCGGGCGCGCTGGCCGTCGCCGCCGTGTACAACGCCGCGCGCGACGTCGGCGCCAAGATGCCCGAGTGCGAGTGGTGGGAGGTCTTTGACGTCGAGCGCGAGGAGCTCGGCTTCCTCGTCGTCGGGCTCCGCAGCCTCGAGGGCTGGGTGCGCAAGCAGAGGGAGGACCTACCCGCGTTGACCGAGGGCCTGCTGACGCGCCGGATGGTGGAGACGGAGCTGGAGAGGAGAGGAGAGACTGTTGGGAGCGGGAGGAGAAAAGACGATATGGTGGTCGACCAGGAAGCCGAGATGGCGAGGCTAATGGATCAAAGGATTGCTAGTATGGATGAATAGTGTTATACGGTCATGGATGTTTGAAGCCAGACGATTGATCTCGTCGATGCAGGATCTATTCCAAAAGTACGCCGCCTAGGGCTTATCCAAAATTTTGGCTTGTGTCTACCTCAAGTCGACGGTTCACCACCAGCTTCGGTGCCTGATCCTTTCCCCGCACGCTTCGCCTTCGCCTTGGTCTTCAGCTCCTCCCACCTATCCCGATATTGCCCGTTAATCTTCCTGAGCCTGACATTGTCCTGCTCCAGCGCATCCAAGCTTTTCATCACCATTGCGAGCTCGTCTTCGAGCTCCTTGTTTCTCTTCCTTACAAGCGCATCGTCAGCTGCTTCCTTCCTCCCACCGCTGCCGCTAGAAGAAAGCGGCGAACCAGGGCGCATGAGCCGCATGCTCGATTGCAGGGCCATGTGAGTGTTCTGCGCATTGGCCTCAAAAGCATGCAGCCGCTTGCTCAGCTTATCCAACATCTCCTTCAGCCCCTTGTTCTCTAGGTACAGTTCTTCGACAGCGTTCTGCAGGTCCTTGGACGACTGGTTTCTCCCTACGCGCCTCTTGACGCCAGGCGACATGGATGCGTGCAATTCTCTGGCGTCTGCAATGTCATCGTCGTCGACGTCGTCGATCATGTCGCCGTCGTCGCCGCCATGGACAGATGCTGCGATGCGACGCTTTTCCTTCTGGTCAAAGCTGAGGATGTTGGCGTACGAAACCGTGCCCCCAGTGGCCGGCACAAAGTAGAAAGAGTCGTTGGCGCCGTGGCCCTCCCGACCAAGTGCTCGCAGTGCTGCTTTGGAGTATATCCTAGACAGATCAGGGTCGGCCGAGGCAGATGGTGGGGGCTTCGAGGCTCTCTGCTGTTTCCTTGGTGCTGGCGTCGGTTCGGCAGGAGCGCTAGTCTCGGGGGCCGACTCCTCAGCGATCAACGGAAGCCCTGCGAACGCGAGCGGGGCGGACAGCCTGTTGATGAGGCTTCCAAACGTGTTGTAGAATCTTGAATAGCCCTCCTCTCCGGCACTCGAGGGGCTAGCGGGACTAGCCTCTGGCTTCTGTTCAAACTCCCGCTTCTCTACCCTCGAGCTGCTGGTCTGCGCTGGGGGAACCCAGCTCGGCTTCCCCTTTTGGTCGAGCATATTCTGCATCTTGGAACGTGTGCCGTCTTTGTTCCCGGCTCCGTCGACGCTACCGGGCGCCGATTCGCTGGATATGCTGGGCGCAAGCGGTTGGCCCCGATATTTCGACCGAATGCCACGCGCGGAGGCGAGATTGCTGGCGATCGAAGACGACAGCTCACGGGATGGTGGGTATCGGCGGTGCTGGGACGGTGCGCCGGCCGAGCCCCGAGATGACGGCGGAGATGCCAGGCTACCGGCGCCGGACTTCTCGCCGCTGTCATCTGGGACTATAACAGAGGCGGAGGGCGACTTTTCGCTCACATCTTCGTGCTCCTGAGAGACTCCGCCAGGGGGTGAACCTGATGCGCGACGGTCGAGGGGCAGCTTCAGCAGCTCCGATAGCCTTCTGTGGTGGTCCTCAAGGAGTTTCAGGGTGCGCAGGGCCTCCCTGCTCGTGGTGGACTTGGCAGCATTGGAGAACTCGCCGGCCGCGAGCGCATGTTCGCTGATGGCGACGGTCGAATCGGTATGTGCGAGAGCAGCTGCCCTGGCATGATCGTGCGCCTGTCGGTAGAAGAGCTGTTGTCAGTAGGTGGCCGAAAGTGAGGGGCAGGCGGGAGTCACTATCGAGCCATACGGCCAGTACCTTGACAAGCGGCGACGAATCCATTTTGCAGGACGGCAAATCCGGAATTTCAGGCACTCTCTGAGATGGAAGAATCCTGATCCATATAGTCTGGACTGTCGTAGTTTCGGGACTTAATTGCTTGCAATTCGTCTGTCGACTGGGGATAAACAACAGCTTTGTGAATGCAGCGACGACGAGGACGGGAGTCGAGGCTCGTCGCATAGGTGGGCCTGTCTGTTGAACATGTGGGTCCCTATAGCCCGCAATCTTATCATCATCAAAGCACCCTGCCGTCCCCAGGTCACGCCAATGCTCAGGTACCAGCCTCACAACGTGCCGTGCATGCCGTCGCGCGAGGCGTCATACCATTGATGCACCCGATCTGTGGACTCATGGAGATTTTACAAGGTGCAAGTGTCTGCAGACAAGCAAACAATACTCCTCTTTCGGTGTCTCGTAGTCGTCTTTTTTATGCCGCTCTTCTGGGAGATGCACGACATGGACTAGAATTGATAGCGGGTGAAAGCTGCCCCGCTTCCTGGTCCTGCCCTGGCTAATCCAGCCACCGGAAGCAGCATGCCTGTGGGGGCTGTGGCTGGGCGAACGATTTCACTTGCAGGTGGCAGGAAGAACGGGGCAGTCTAGCCCAAATCAGTTTAGGCGGCTCACTGCTTCGACTGATGGCAAGGCATAGAATGATGATGGCAATGATGTGAAACGGAAAGCAGGCGCGGCGTGGAGGAGCGAAGTCGGTGTCTGTTTGAGCACGAGAAAGCAGGGCAGATCAAGCAAACGACCTCAGACACGAAACCCTCGTCCGGAGCAGCCGATCTTCCGTGACTTGACTCTGAGCAGCAGCGCAGCCGCGTCCAAACAAAGTACGACCTCAGAGAGGGAGTCAAGCGTCAGTTGTCACCAACAATCCGTCATTCTTAGCGACCACTTTCAACACCCCTTGACGCAGCCAGTTTTGCTTCTGCATCTGAGCCTCCGATCTCCCGGCCTCGACCTCGATTTCGTCCAGTGCAGCAGTCCAGCGGCGTCGGCGCTTCTTTGCGCAGCCACGGACGGACAAAACAGGGAAGACCAGCCCAGCCAACGCCAGTCGACGTATGCTTGACCAAATCATCGCATCGCGTCCGCGTCGGCCGAACCTTGGGACCACCCAAAATTGCTCCGATTGACCAGGCTGTCTACCTCGCCCTTTCTGGGCTGCCTGCAGGCCTTCGTAACCGTCAGGGCGGGCGGGAGTACATAGAGAATGGACTCCAGCGGTGGCTTGGGAAAGCTGATCCCCAAGTCAATCGCAGCCAAGCGCAGGCACAAGAAGCACCAACAGCACAGCGACGCCAGCAGCGACGAGCAGGGACCACGTGGACGAAGCCCAGCCAGCAGCCGCCACACCCTCGACAGCGATGCCGCCAGCAACCGATCCTTCTCGAATGCCGAGGAGACGGATGCCATGATTGCGAGTCAACCGGCACCCATCGTCGACTCGGACCGGGAATCGTAAGTCCGCCTCCATTTCGCGCACCAGTCTTCCTTGGCGCCTCTCTCATTCCCTTTTACCCCTCTTGCTTGGCATTATATCCTATTTTGTCATAGTTTTCTATTTTCTATATTTTCCGTGCATTCCTAGCCCACCATCAGCACACGCCGCATTGGCTCCTGCGTGTTGGCAATTTCGCCCCCCTAGACACAAGCAGCCAGACCAATACGGCCTCTGTGGCGCCGGCGTGTCTGTCTGCGTCCCTAACATGTGCGGTCCGTCGGAGCTTCACCCCTTGCCACGCCAGACTTTGGCTGGCTAGGAACCCCACTCACCCGTTAGCAAGTGTGGGTCGTAGGTGCAGGGTACGGGGCTGATGCCGAGCTACTGTCACTCAAGTGTCAGCCCGATGCGAAGTCAAATCTCACTGAAGCGAGCACAACACGCCAGCCTATTGTGCCGCAAACCACCCCAGCTGACTCGGCTGTTTCCTCTCTTCTCCCGCTGCTCTCCCGCGCGCACAAAGCCCTTGTTAATTATACTTTCGCGTCCTGCTCCATTTCTCTTTATGTTGGCCCCCTCGGAGTCGGAAGGAGTTCTTTCGGATCCGCCGTGAAACAAGCATCCTTCTCACCCCCTGGCCTGGCCCTTATTCCTACGCGAGACCCGCACTGCAACCTCGCCTGCTAGGATCTGTCCGCTCCTGGCGATCTCACTCAGATACGCCGCCATACGAGCTATCGATTGCTGCTGCCTTGCCCTTCTCTTCTAACAACTCTCGTGCTGTAACAGCTCAGCTCGACCTGGTGCTGTGTCGACGCACGCCTCCCAGATTGGATACTTGACGACCTCCTCGCCCATCGTGCAGGAGGAACACCTTAAGAACAGCCTCAGCCCCAGCCTGTCGCAGACGGACCTTTCTCGGTCTGCGACCATCCCCACCAGAACGGATTCCCTGGACTCCGCCTCGTCCTCCTTGGGCCGCAGCAAAACCGGCCTCATCATCCCGCAACACAAGAACGAACACAGACGATCCACCTCGCCTGCTGGCCGCTTTCGGGAGGTGTTCCGGGCCAGAGGGGGCTCGAGTGGCACGGGGAGCCCAAGCCCGGAGCGAAGACCGGGCTCCTCCGCCGCTCGTACACATCCCGAGCCTCCCAAACCAAGTGCGGCCGAGCCGCCAGACGGGCCGACAAACACTCCACAGAGCGCTCAGAACGCCCAGAGCGCCTCGGTCGATCGGTTCCGACGACTCTCCAAGGGCCAGAGGATAGACACGACCAGGCGGCCGGAGACGCCGCCGAGCAACGAGAAGAACGCACCTGTCATCGTCAACACTCCGCCCACGCCGACCGACCACAACAACCCGGTCAACAGTCTCGGCCCGAGGCCGGCAACCGCGGGCGCGGACGTCCCGGGTAATGCGTTGCCCGCAAAACCGAAAGATCCCCCGCCCGCCTTTGGGAATATGAACCCGCAGAGACGCGGAAGATCAGGATCAGGTACCGCTGGACCAAGCAAACTTTCCAACATCACCCCAGCTCCTCTCAGTCCAACTCCAGAGGGCGGCCCAAACGCAGCATCCGCAGCATCGTTCTTCTCGTCTATGTTCTCTGCCGCTCAGAACGCGGCCAACACTCTGAGCAACAGCATCGCGAACACAAATCTTGCACCGGCGAATAATATTGCCCGAGCTCGAGGCCTGTCGGAGGGCGCACAGAGCGGCACTAGCAGCAGCCCCAGAGTGGAAGTAGAGCCCTTCCCTGGCGCTTCTGGCCCGGGCATGGACAACAAGGAGCCGGCGGTGAAGACGCTCGGCAAGGGTGACCTTAGTCTTAGCCAGCTCGGCATAGCGGAGCCGTCCAGCAACAACAACATGCCCCTGGCTGCCAGTTTCCCGAACTCGGCAGACTCGCGAGGGCGGTCCGAGTCCGCCCCCGCCGAGTCCCAACCCCAGTCGGTTGGTGTCGGTGCCGAGTACCTTCCAGACGAATCCCAGCAGTCTGGGACGATGAACCGGTCGCAGTATGACCTTGTCGGCAGTGCCGAGCGCACGACGCCCGCAGGAAGCGTATATGACGACTCGGGCGTCCATCGCAGCGGCAGCGTCCGGAGCGGTGCTGGGAAGAAGCACCGGAAACGTGGCAGCTCCACAGCAACTGGCGGTACTTCGGGAACCAGTGCCACCATCGCCGCGGCTATCGCTGCTGCGAACGCTTCGGTGGCTCACCCCAGCGCTATGCAGAGCACAACCAAGCTTACTGGGTTTGCGGTTGCAAGTAAGAAGCGGAATCGAGATTTCCACGCGCTTTTCAAGACAGTCCCAGATGACGATTACCTCATCGAAGACTACAGCTGTGCTCTACAGCGGGAGATTCTGGCCCACGGAAGGCTGTATGTCTCGGAAAGTCACTTGTGCTTCAGCAGCAACATCCTCGGCTGGACCACGATGCTTGTGATGAGTTTCGACGAGATCGTGGCTGTTGAAAAGAGGAGCACTGCCTTGGTTTTCAAGAACGGGCTCATGATCTCAACACTACATGCGAAACACGTCTTTGCAAGTTTCACAAGTCGCGACTCGACATACGACCTGATCGTCAAGATTTGGAAGTTGGGTCACCCTTCGTTGCAGAGTTCGCTGAATGGAGTGAACATTGATGAGATGGGTGGCGACAAGACGGAAAAAATCGCAGCAGAGGGGGGAACTGGTGGCGCAGGCTCCATCGCAAGCCAGAGCCTTTCCGGGTCAGAAGACGAATCAGAAGACGAAGAGGACGATGTCTACGACGAAGACGAAGAGGAGGAGGCCGATGGCCCAGCCACGGCTCTGCTTCCCGAATCTCGTGCAGCAGAAACCGAAGCAGATAAGGCTGTCGGCCGCCGGCCGTCGGGCGCTGTTAACGGCAACGGCCCGTCGACGGAGAAACCCAAAGAGGCTTCAGCTGCTGGGGGAGGCGGCGCAATCCCCGATGACTTCCCAGGGCCGGCTACACATGCCCCCACCGAGTGTGGCGATGCCGACACGCACTTCGACAAGTTTCTCGCGGACGACACCGTCCCTGCGCCACTGGGCAAGGTTTTCAATATGACCTTTGGCCCCGGGTCGGCCGCTTGGATGAGCAAGTGGATTACGGGCGAGCAGAAGTGTTTCGATCTGCAGATGGAGGACCAGAAGGGCCTCGGGACTGACAACACCACGCGGACGTACTCGTACATCAAACCGCTGTCTGCGTCGCTGGGACCGAAGCAGACCAAGTGCATCGTGTCCGAACATTTGGACGCCATGGACCTGGAAAAGGCCGTCAACATCACCTGCACAACCCAGACACCCGACGTGCCCAGCGGCAACGTCTTCAACGTCAAAACCAAGTACTGCCTCTCGTGGGGCGAGAACAACACGACCCGGGTGCAGGTAAACTGCACCACGGAGTGGACCGGCAAGAGTTGGCTCAAAGGTGAGTCCGTTCGGTTCGTTTTATTTATCTGGTCACCATGCTGACAAACACGATGTTCTTAGGCCCCATCGAGAAGGGAGTCATCGATGGCCAAACGCAATATTGCAAGGACCTCTTCGCCGCTCTGAAGGCCGCAGTGTCATCTCGCTCGCGTGCAGGCACCGCCAACGGTGCGGCCGGCAAGGGAAAGAAGAAAGGCCGTAAAGGCAAGGCAGCTGCCACGTCCAACTCGACCAGCGATGTGGAGGGCACCTCATCGAAGGCGGCCGCCAAGCAGGACTGGGGTATGCTGGAACCGATCCACGGCATCGTAGGCCCAGTGGTGGATATCGTGCAGCCGCTCATGACTGGCAATGTCGTTTACGGCCTCCTTGTCGGGCTCCTGGTGGTAACGTGGTTTGGTGGTTTCAATGGTAGCAGGGGTCCGCCGTCGCGACACTACGGCGCCGATCTCGGCTACCTCGGCTATCCAGACCGCGTCGCGGCGTATGAGGAGATGTGGCGGCGCGAGGAGAGCGAGTTGTGGGAGTGGCTCGAGGAGCGGGTGGGCCTGGAGCGGCTAAGCGCTGAAGGTGGCATGGTGCGGAGCGCGCCGCCGCCACAGAGGAGGTCTGCGTCTGCCCCCGCAGAATCGTCTCGAAGTGTGGAGGAGAAACTTCGCGCGGCCAGGTCAGACGATCGCGAGATCAGGGAGGCCATCAAGGTGACGGAGGAGAAGCTCAAGGCGCTCAAGGCCACCATGGAGAAAAGGAACGGTGGCAGCGGAGGCCAGAAGAATTAGCCAGCCAGCCCCTGGACATGAAGGGAAGCGTCGGCTTGCTGAGACTCTTGGAAAAAAAAAAAAACAAGACTCGCGAGTTGGTGTGACATCTTTGTCTGCCTACCTTCGGCTCTTTGAAGGATTACTTTTCTTTTATTCTGTACTACAATCATCAGCAGCACTTGTATCATTCTGGAAACTGACCACCCTCACGCAGCTTAGCAAGTCAAATTCGTTTTAATATTTTTCTGCATTGCGGGCTGATTCCAGCGCAGCGGCCGGCACGGCGAGAGTGGGGAACGAACTCGAGCTGGGACGGCCGCGGAGCGATACTTCCTTCTGTGTGAATCTCAAAACGTTCTTCCTATTGGCGCCTTCCGGGCCTTGGGTGATCACGAGCATTACGAGAGATATAAACACCAAAAAACGCGGTTACTTTACTTACTTTGGCTTTTGAAATAACTTTACTTTTGGGCCTCCCAAATTACAACACCACAAGGAGGGTTCAAGCCTTGATGCTTCATCATTCCCCTCTTCTGACTAGCCTAATACCTGGCCACAGACGCGCGCCAGTGCCTTCCTGCCCGCCTCCAGATTCGCAATCTCGCGCTGGAGAACCTCGCGCCGGCGTATAGCCTGGGGCTCCTCGCCGGCGATTCCCCGAAGCTCATCTTCGGTAAAGCGCAGGACACGGTCCGGCCCAAAGACCCGCAACGGGCTCTTGTCGCCGCTGAGCAGGAAATGGTCGATAACCTGCTGGTAGACGTTGTCGACGAAACGGGACCGAGTGACGAGGTAGTACCCGTAGAGGACGTCGTGGATCGTGTCGCACATGGAGTCTGCAGTCCTCGTTTCCACGAGCTGTGAGGTGAAGAGCGGCACCAGGTTGGTGTTGATCATCTCCACGGCCCGGTTCTCAGCCACGTATTGCTGGTTATTTTGCTTGATGCCGGTGGGCCGGAGGTTTTCCATCATCTTCTTCGCGCTGCCGGCGGTCAACGCGCCAGCCTTTTGGGCCTGGCGGGCGCCGTGGATCTTGGACACGTACCCCTCGTACTCTGGGGTCAGGCTCAGGGCGCTGCCCTGCCGCGTGGTGGAGAGCAGGAAGCGTGCGTGCTCCAGCGCGGCGCGGTACCCGTCTAGCAGCTCCTCGGACAGGACGGTCTAGATCTGTCCCCGGACGCGGGGGTCTGGACAGACGAGGTGCAGGATCTTGAAGATGAAGTCGTGAACGACCAGGATGGTGCTGTTGACGTGGGCGATGGTTATAGACTCCCATTTCTGAGACTGCTCTTTGAACACCATCGAGGTGGCTGAGGGGTTGAACTGTTTTACAAGGGATTATTGTCAGAATGGGAGAATGCAATGTCGTCACCGACAGGGAAGGCGGCACAGGACCTGACACGTACCGTGCCGAGCTCTAGTCCGCGCGTGGAGGTGTGAACATGGCGGATGACGGCTGTTATGTCCTCCGCATCCGGGAACATGGGCCCAGCCGCGGGCGGTTCGCTGATGATGTCGTCCAACTCCGGTTAGTCCTCCGCAGATGGCGCACCCGGAGAAGACGCCGTTGTGTTCAGCCCGCACTTGCTGTTCTCGGTGCTCCCGGCGCCGTGGCCGCCGCCGTAACTGTACTCGAATCCTGGCAGGTCCTGGAAGGGGTACGTGTGGCCCCGTGAGAATATGGCCGCAGTGAAGTCCTCGCTCATGTCCCGGATACGTGTGACGATCTTGAGGTCGTCGCGCCGGTCAAACACTTTATCGGACGTGTACCACGCGTTCAGCGCGCAGAGCCTGATCTCGGCGAAGCGCGTCGCCATCTAGCCCAGGTACGCGCGCTGCGAACCGGGATCGTCCCTCGAAGCGCCCATCCGCTCCAGCTCCGCCTTCTTCTCCCTGAGGCGGTCTACGATCTCCCTGCGGATGGCGGGGAGCTCGGCCTTGGTGCGCTCGAGCAGCAGCTGCGACAGGCGGTCGCGGAGCGCGGCGATTCCCAGCCGGGAACGGTCCAGCTCGTGCCACGGGGGGCGGGAGAGCTCCTCCTGCTCCTTGGCGTCGCGCTCCGCCGCGCTCGACGTCTTGTCGTCGGCCCCGCGGTTGACGACGACGTAATAGCCGAGTTCGAGGTCCTTGCGGTGGCCGCGCACCAGCTTCACGATCTCGCTCTTTGTGGCGTTCTCCTGCAGCAAATCCGGCTTGGTGAGAACGCTGAGCGTCCGCTTGCCGTCCGGGTCCGCCTCATGGGCGCACGTCAGTATGCCCTGGGTTGCCACATCTGACGTGCACGCCACGACGGCGAGGATTATAGTCCGCGTCTCCGAGATGTGCTTCCGGACCATTGACTTGACGAGCTGGATGTCGCTCTTTTCCGTCACACCCGGGGTCTCGGTCTCGAAAATCCCTAGATGCGAAGTAGGGAGAGTCAGCCCGGTCACCCGGACCACAAACAAAGCGGAGAGGATCTAGCGTACTCACCTGGAAGGTCGACAATGGTAAAGCTGTCCTCGCTGGGACCGCAAATCTCAACCCTCAGAATGTCTTCGCTGAAAGTTGGCAAACTCGCGTCCGGCTGATCGCCAGAGCGGATACCCATTGCCATAGCCGCCTCCCTAAAGACATTTCGGAACTCGGCGCTCTTGGGATCGACACCGCTCAGGTCTCTTTTAAAATCGGAAAGCTTAGCCACCTGAGCGGCGGAGGCGTCGGGGCCAGCTCGGATGGATACGGTGATCTGCGCGACAGCCTCCCTGCGGCAGGTGATCTCCGTGATGTACCGGGTACACAACCCCACGTCCCGGGGGAAGGAGAAGCCGGTGAGGCTCTCGAGCAGCGAGGACTTCCCGGACGACTGATCGCCAACGGCGGCTATCCTCGTCAGCTGCACGCTGCTGGCCACACCCAGCTTGTGCAGCTCCTCATTCACCTGGAGGTGAATAGGATTGGCTGCGAGCATGTTGGACTTCTCCTGCTGCATAGACCCCATGATGCCGCTCTAAACTTGGAATCCTCCGGCAGGCTTGATAGCCGTTGGTGTTAAGTGTCTTAAGCAGACGAACCAGGCGCGGATGTTGAAGAATGAGGCTGGAAGGGTCAAAACTCGGGTCAAGTCCGAAGATATAGACGAGCGAGAGGCAGCAGCCGCGGGACGGAGAAAGCCATGGACGATGATGTGCGTGCAATCGAAAACAGCCCGTTTGCTTGCCCCCCTATGGGTGGGCCTCCTGCATCCGAAATGTAGGCTGCTCTCGAATTTGGACGTGTACTAGCCCGTTCTGCTATGTCCACAGAAGCAAGCCATATATGCCCCCATGTTCTCCAAAAATTTATCCGCACCGCAAAAAAATCGCCAGCATCGCACTGGCGACAATCTAGATACATAAATTCGGATTTTGATAAACTGGCCTAGGGAAAAAGCTGAATCCAAATTTCATTAGGCAGTTTTTTTCTTTCTTTCTACATATGCTTATATTTGGTGTAAATATCGTGGATGGAAAGTTGCAAGTCAGTTTCTACCGGATAAAATTTTGGAGAACGTAGCCCCGCACCAAGAATCATTCCTTTTGTATCAGGTACTCTAATTGCGGAAAAGCAAAGGAAAGCGGAAAGCAGAAGAGAACTCCTTCTTCTTCTCACTTCAGCAGGCTTCCGACATCCCTCAGACGCATATTGTCTGCAGAGGCCGGCTGGCCACCTCTATCCATCCTGCCCCAGCCCGCTCCCCATCCTGGCAGTATTGCCGGAGACGGCAGCTGGTCGTTTGCCATCCCGGGGGCCCCAAGGTCGAAGTCGTTGCTCGAAGTGCTGTCTCTCCTCCTCGACCTGCCGCCCCAGCCCCATCTCTGCCTCCGGCCCGCATCTGCGGCCTCCCTATCTCCTGTCGATCCCCGCGCGTCGTGGGCGCCCAGGGCTGGCGACCCAAGCGACAAATTCGTCGCGCTCAGGGGAGGGCTCCCGCTGCCTATCCCACCAGATCCATACTGTCCGCGTCTCGTTGTTGTTGTTGTGGCGCTGTTGCTGCGATGCTGCTGCTGCTGCGCTGCTAGCTCTGGGCTGGTCATGATGCCCACTCGTGGTTCCGCGCGGGCCAAGGCGCGCTGGTGTGCGAGGAAGAATCCAGCCGGCTGTCCGCTGGCCAGCGGGTTCTTCCACCACTGCTTTGCCCCGCCTGGCCTGCCTCCTCCTTCTCCTCCTCCTCCCGAGCTGCTGCCGTGCCCGTCGTCCTCCCCCGCAAGCTCCTCGAGCGTTGATCCTTTTGTCTCGGGTATCAGGAGCGAGGTGAGCGTTCCGAGCAACATGAACAGTGCAAATATCTGCATCAAGCGATCCAAAAACGGCGAGCAGTCGTTGCCGGCGCATGCCTCGGGGCGATCTCTCTCGAGGAGCGGGATGCTGATGACCTGGGCCAGGATGGCGCCGATTTTGCCCATGGCGGCGGAGACGCCGTGGCCTGTAGACCGATACCGGGTCGGGAAGCACTCTCCCGGGACGATGAATGTGGTGGTATTCGGGCCAAAGTTGAAAAAGAACTGAGCGACGACGTAAAGCCCCAGAGTAGAACCCTCGTTCAAGTTCTTGTGAGAGAACTAGAATGACAATCAGGACGATTGTAAGTTTTGATGTTTTCTGAGTTATCCCCCTTGCACTCCAAGGATATTACTTACGCCTAGCACGCAAAACAAGATGGTGAGGACCACGAAGCCCATTATCTGAATGGGTTTGCGACCCAAAGTGTCTATAGTAAGCACAGATGTCCAGTAGCCGGGGAGGGATCCGGCGCAGGCGAGGATGATGAGGCCGACGGCGTTGTTGTAAAGCATGTCGTACAAGGTCGGGCCACGAGAGTACCCGATACTGTGGAGGACAATCGAGTTGTTGAGGCCTAAGCCATAAAAGGCAAGGTCCTGGCAGGGGAGAGCGATGGGCCAAAAGTTAGAGTTGAGGGTTGTTTTGAAAGATTCGTTGATGCCGGAATAAGGATCTACCTACCAGAAAGAACCACGACATGGTGGTGCCAATGAGAACTTTCGCATTTTTCCATTTGCTAAAATAAGACCACACGTCGGGCCAAGAGGCTGACGGGATGGCAAACGACGGGGCCATGAGCTGCTTGGCGCGGGCTTGCTTTACCGAGTCGACATCGCCGTCAGACTTGCTGGCCATGTAGGCTTTGATGTCGGCATCTGCTTTTTCGATATCCTGGGCCACGTCCTGTAGTAAAGCGAAAACACCTGGTCAGCTGACTCCCAACTTCATGGGTAGCTCCCACACCCCAAGGATAAAAGCCAGAGCACGTACAAAAGTATACCGCGGGGTTTCCGGAATGGTAATGCGGTAGTATAAAGCGAAGCACGCGGGGACTGCGCCCACGCCCACGATCAAACGCCAGGAACGATCTGCCGCGATCTGGCAATCAACACCACAGCGAGCTAGGTCGGTAACGTTGACAAACGAGCCCTTGAAGGCGACGACAACGATCAGGGCCACGATTGCAGCCATCAGCTGGCCTATGCCCTGCATCGAAAACACCGCGGCCACCATTGCGCCGCGCCATCTTGTCGGGGCAAATCTGCATTCACACCAAATATTAGCAAGGAGTCGGAGAGAGAGGCAGAGAGTATATCGGCATACTCTGATGTTATCACCGAGCTGAGGGGGTAGTCACCGCCGATCCCCACGCCCTAGCATTGTGCAGTAGTCGAATTATCAGCTCCCAGTTCACATTGGACGGGATGGGGCCGCCCGACATCCGGGCCGGAAAATCCTCACCATCACAACTCTCCAAAATACCAGAATCCCCGTCGACGATATCGACTGACTGGGGTTCGCGAGGGCACAGTTCAGGGTGGCGAGCAGGATGATACCGAGCTCGATGCCGTACATCCTTCTCCGGCCATACACATCGGCGAGCCACCCGAAGAGGACCTGTCCGATCACTATACCTGCACTCGTCGCCGCCTTGAGGGACTGGTTGACTGCTGATGGCAGTTGGCCATGGTTTCCCCCAAACCCGTTGGCAGCAGACTCGGGCTCTCCCTGCCAGAACACAACGCCGAGGTAGATCATGAGGAAGTTTATGGAGAAGATGTCGTAGGAGTCGAGGAAGAAACCAACCCCTGCCACAACCACAGCTCGGACATCTAGAAGACTGGTCAATGGCCTGCCCTGGCTGTCTTGGGAGTATAGTGGTAGATACTAGGTTAGGTGCAAGGAGAGAGCTGCACTCACGGTACAAGCCGAACGGGACCCTATCTATGTCCCTCAAGGCAAGCCTCCTCCGTAGATTGGGGTCCCTGATGTGGGAGTAGTCGTCGGCTGTTGGGAATGACGTACGATAGCTGTCAGCTATACCATAGCTCTAAGGGGAGGTCAAGGTCGGAAGCGAGCGGGCGCACCAAAGTTGTGGAATGCATTGTTTCCTCCATTGTGTCTGTGGTTGATCGTGGACATGGCCGGCCTAGATCTTGTCGATGTCCAGGCAATCGGCCCACTCCACAGCCCGGCTATCGCCACGGACCACGGAAGGTCTCAGGTCGAAGGATGTCCCAGTTCCGTTGCTTGAACGTTGGTGTGGGATTCTCGCCGGTACAGGGCCGCCACAGGGGTACCTTGGGTCTCCAATGTCCACTCGTCACGGCTGGATGGGGTTTATCAAGAGAGATCGTGGAGAGAGCTCTGTCGTCGTCTCATCTGTCGCGCCAAGATACACGACCATGAGCTCTCGAGGTGCTGTCACGGCGCACAGGTACAGGGCTCTCCCGGCAAAGGACTTGTGGTTCGTAGCTGCAAACCATGTAACACGCCTTGCGGAGCATGCAAACCCGGCGGACGGTCTTGACACCAATCCCAACGGCTAGACCAGGGACGCAAGGCCGGGTGACAATGGCGGCAAGCTTATCCAGCCTAGGCAGCGGTGCATGGGTGGAGGAATGCGGCAGGGAAGAACCTTCCTTCGCGAGACTTGACGTGAGAAGTGGCCGGGCATTTTAGAAGGCACACTCGCGCCCGCTCCAGCCTATCACAGTCGAATCGGGCGAAAAATCGTCGTCGAATAAGGATGAAGCATGCAGGAAAATATGCTTCGAAAGGGTGGAGGAGCAGAGAGCCGAGGACTAAGTTATAACAATGGCCCAAAGGACAAAGACGAGTGTAGCGCAACACGAGGACAGGCTGCTGAGCCGCACGCGGCCGTGGGGGATCATGTTGTAGCTGAGGCGGTGGCCGGGGCTGCTTAGCACCATCCATGATCTTGTTGGTCCTCCTCTACCATTCTACAAGGGCCGAGGAATTGATCATCAATAGATGGCGATCCTGGCCCACCTGGGGCTGAAGAAACGGCTGATGAGAGCGCCGCGATAAAACAAGAATTTGGGGGTTTGATGCTGTGAACGTGCCGGGCTGTGTGGTTTGTTCATCACCCCCGTTTCGCTCGCCATCCAGTCAGAGAAGTTAGCGGGAGGATAAAACGCGCTCTTCTGGGAGCCAATAGAGGGCCAGTATCCGGCCATGTGCTGCATCCAGAGGCCAAGAGCCTTTGGCGTATCCCAGCACCCCAACCGAACGACCCTGGGATTCTTTTCTTTTCTCTCCAGGGGTTGAGGGCGAAATGCTGACTTTAGGGCTCGAATTAATCAATGCATCGCCGCAAACATCACGACACCGGAGAGTGCCCCTGGCCAGGCCTCGGTGACGCTTTGGAGAAGGTTGTCGTGCCCTAGGGCGAGGAAAAGGTTTCGGATTGTTATGGCCAACCAACTGCGTCTCCTGCTTGGCACATGTGCTCTCCATCTCCGAAGGCGGCACGGCTGGCAGAAGAAACAAAGAGCGTGGGAAAGGCGAAGCGCAACAATAAGATGACACCACCGAGATGGCAAGGTCAGTGGAGCATCCCCAGACGAACATGGAGCCGAGGATTGCCATTGCAATGGGGCCCCAAAGCTTGATTCTTGCTCGGCACACGTGATGTGAGACTAGAGCTCTTTATCAATTTGACGTCTCCCATTCGTTCTTCGTTTCTGCGGAGCAGGTGGGTGACGAGAATGGTGGCGTTTTTTTTTTTTTTTTTTTTTTTTTTGGTCTTGATTGTTCCTTCCCACCAACCAGTAAAAAAAAACCCGCACTCGTAATGTTTTTTCCCCTACAAACTCTATAGCAAAAAACATCAAAACAAAGTCAATTCAATCAATTTGCACAATGCCTCGGCACCACAACACGCCTAAAGGATATGTTGACGAGATCCCCTGGATCCTTTCAAAAATAATAGAAGGCGAAGGGAAAATGACTGCCCATTAAATTGCATATAAAAAACAGGTGTAGGCTATTTTTGTGGTGTTTTGATTGCTTTTAAAGTGTGGCCCCTTTTGTTGTGAGTGCGGGTTTTTTTTACTGGTTGGTGCTTCCTTTATCTGCTGGATTACCTAATGTCCCTTCGCCTTGGCAGCCACTACAGGCAGGTGGCAGCCTCGATTGTAGGATCAACGGCCGACGCAGTCAACCATGTCTTGCTGTGGCAAATCGCAAATTCGCGCAACCAAAATGCCAAGGAACATTCTCGGTGTTCGTCGTAAAGACTGAGAACAACCCCGATTCCTGCTTTTCAGCCTCAGCTCCCAGCCCCTACACCAGCCTCACCTATGCACACATGTCAGACTGACTATGTGGTCGGCCAGGGATAGCTCATCCAGCCCTCCAGCGTCTTGTTCCAAGCCCCGCTCCCCTGCTGGATGTGCAGCCACTGGTTCACAAACTGCAACCAGACCACGTCCCTCGGCAGGATGTAGCCCAGCTCCTCGAAGCTGAAGGGGCGGTCCGGGTTGACGGCGCAGAGGACGCCTGGGTGCAGCCGCGCCTGCAGTTGTGCCTCCACCACGTCCGTGATCATGACGTCGGCCTTGCCGTCTGCCACCGCCTGGAAGATGATGTTGTTGTCCGCCTCGCTGTACACCACAATGGTTGCCGCCCGCAGGTTTGCCCGGTCGAAGGCCTCGTTGCTGCCTCCGGAGGGCGTCGCCACCCGCACGCCCACCCGGTCGATGTCCGCCAGCGTCTGATACTTGCCCGCCTCGCCGCACCGCACCGTCGCCGCCTTGCCGACGCGGAGCACAGGCTGCGTGAAGAAGGCCGACAGCAGGCGACCCGTCGTAATGGACACGCCCGTCATGCCGATGTCGTACAGCCCTGCGCGCACGTCGGCCGTCAGGTTCGCGAATGAGGCCGCCACGAATTCGGGCTCGGCGGCCAGGCCCATTGTCGAGGAGAGCGCGCGCGCCATGTCGATATCCGCGCCAATGTACCTCACCGACGAGCTGCTACTACTGCTGCCGGTCGCGACCTTGTACGAAAAGGGCTTGTAGCTGCCCGTTGTACCGACGCGGAGGCGATCACGGGCGAGAATGGCGTCCAGTACCGACCCCGTTTGGGAGCAGTCCGCATGCGCTCCAGCCCACCACGTCAGAAAGACGGCCGGCAAGGCCGTTGTTGAGGGTTTCATGGCTGACTGAAGTAAGCAAAGGCGGATCGGCTGGGGTGAAATGGGTGCTGGGCATATGGCACAAGACAGCCTGCCACCCCCGGGAGCAGCCGATTGGCCTTTAAACTAGCCGGATGGGAGCCCTGTTCCGGTCTTCGGCCGGCACATCTCGTCGCGTGTCGGTAACAATGCCGACTGGCAGTAATTGCGGCGTTCCAATTCCGCTCGCTTGCAGGCCTAACCCAAGTCAGTCACCATACCCCCGTCCCCTCTCCCGGCCGGCCATTTTCACGCCGGGATGGGTACAAGTGGGCTCGGATCGCATCAGTTGGGTGGGCCAGGTGTGTGGCCAAACGCTCCTGCAGAGTGGTGGTCTCGGGCCGCGACAGAAATACACATGCAGTAGTCTCTACGCCGGCGCGTCCCGAGACCAGCCGTTGATGAGGCTCCAGCGGTCACGTCACTCCTCCCGCACCCTCGAACTAGCTGATGCACGCAGAGCGAGTGCCTCGATGTCATGTCAAGATTCATTCGCCCGCCACTGGTGGGCGGTTCTCCAAGCTGCATCGACTCCGTCACAGCGCGTCGAAGCGTATTTGGCGCTACCACTCATCCCTTGACCTGCTCCATCCAGCCTCCGTACTATTTACTTTCACTTTTCTCTTCTGCTGATCCGCCTTACGGCTCCAGTCCTGGCATACCTAATCGCGATCATGCAGCTGTCAAAACAGACATGCTACAGCCAATATACCTATCAAGAGCGCACGTAACTCGTCCTTTTCCAACCTAAATAGCCAGATACATGGATAGTAGCATCGGGGCCTTGGCTAATTTAACAAAAAGTCAATGTCGAATTGGGTTTCGGGCCTTTCCTCCCGAGCACACCCGCAACCTATGTCTGCAAAATCATATATCCATTCCCGTTACGAGAAATCTCCAAAGCACCAGGCATACCGCTCTTGCGGTGAAGGTGAGAGCGAACCCGAAGTCATCCACTCCATATAATGGATTTTAATCGTCGTATCTCAGCGAAGGACAAACCCCACACCCCTACCTACGTAGACAGACCCCTACCCCTTCTTCTCCATCAAGGGAAATTCAGGGATGAAATGATGAAATGCCATCCACCCTGCCGAAGTAACCCTACAAGACAAAGTCACAGGCGTCGGCTATCATAGGGTTGCATACTTTCGGATGGTTTCCACTTATCCAAACATCGCGGCTACGGTAGATGGGAAAGATCATCGTGGTGGGTGTTGGGTGTGAAAGATCACAACCTGGCCATCCGGCAGCGGCTGCTGTATACACCAGTGCTTGCGTTTTTATTCCTCCGGCTAACGTTGGCAATGAGTGAAAGTGGACGGCAACGTGCAGCTGCGCCCTATAAGTGGGTTGTTGGTGGCCTCGATCCCCCGATTTGCCTCCGATTCGCCTGTGAGCGGAGAGCATCCTCGCTAACTTGGAATGCCGATGCCAACGTTCGATCAAGTTACTCGATCCTCTATGACCAGTCGCATTCTGCCATCAGCTGCCCCGACCCGACCCTCCAGTTGGCCTGGGATATGTTCTCCGGCAGGCATCCCTCATCAGTATATTGGCACTGGAACAAATATCCCGCTGGTCACATTTTGAGCGGGATATGCGCAACACGAGCCTCCTCCCCCTCCCACCGCCTTATGGCCAAGCCAATATTTCCGATGTCCGTAAGGCAAACCCCAAGCTCTCGGATATTGGCAATCGCACACTTCGCCCGAGCTACCAGTCCCCAAGCCAAGCTCCGCTGTGGTCGCGTATAGCGTGCGGGGGCACATGCGATGGGTCTTTCTGACCGTTCCGTCTGGTCTGGTGACCGTCTCGTTGGGGAAGTCTCCAATCGCCCATTAGCTGTGTGACCATCAGCTCTCGTCCGCTGCGTCGTGAATGCGAGGAGATTGGCCTCAAAGCGGGTCTCGCCAAGACGGTGAAAAGGAAACAACAAAGGACAACAGAACCAAGAAACAAGGCCAGCGTGCAGATAGGCCTGTCGCGCCGATCGCTGACGGGATCCGATGGCCGGAGGGCTTGCACTTTTCCACCAGCCACAGGGAGGCGATTCAAAAGCATCGGGAAAAAAAAAACAAAAAAAAAAAACGAAATCTTGCCTCGTCCTTCGATAATCACGCCCAGCCTTCACAAGGTCCCCAATGGGCCAAATGGTACACGCGGCCCTTCCGGAAGACCGGTCGGTGGAGAACCGAAACGATCTCGCGCTCAAATGAGGGATGCATTGTCGGTGGGAAGGTGGAACTGCGCCCAACAAATCCCACCCACGGTTATAGTGCTTCTTCTTCCCCAGCTTCGCCATGACATCAAACGCCTTAGGCAGGGGGTCAATTGAGGGACTGGGGGCCTGGCCCACGTGCCTAGACGGAACACGGACCTCTTTGCGCCCAACAGCCCGGCGGGGCTTCCTCTTTCGGCCAGACTTGCCGCTGTCGCGACTTCGAATCGGTGAAATTCGGGCCCATTGAGGATGGCAAAGACGCGGGGATCCCTGCGCCCAATCTCCATCTGCGCGGAGCTAGCTGGGAGCTGCCGACGCAGTGCCAGGCTGCCAAAGCAACGACAACAATGGCCACCAGCACCCACACCACCACACCGAGCCAGCCAAGTACCAATGGTAATTTATCATATCACACCCACAACGAGTGCCGCTAGTCTAGCCCTCCCGCTGCAGCTGCCCGGGCGTGCAGACATTCCAATAATATCGAGCCGCCGGACCGGGCACTCGCTTTCCGTATGGACAAGTCCCGCAGATGATACGCATACGCCATACGATCCGTGCCGTGCTATAGCTGCTGCTGTGCTCTAGCTAGCACACCTATCCGACCGGCCTTATATAGGTGCTTGCTAAGGCGCCTTTACTGCTAGGTTAGTGATTAGCGGTAAGACGGAGGCTTGTTAGATACTTTATGTACCGCCTAGTAGGCGCTCAGGTCCAAGCTCGAGCCGCACTTACCGCGACTCGTATTAGCCTTCCAGAAACCCGAGGAGACTATTGCCGGCCGAATAGAGCCGTAATACGACAAAGCCGGTCATCTCTTTACGTTGCCCCTGCCCCTGGTCCTACATTTCGGGCCCGCGAGCAGACAGCCATGAATCAGCCACGCGGCGTAACGTATGCACGTATCCGTCTCCATCACACTGGACGCGAGGCCTGCCCCCGCAAATTCGCCCAGAAACGGCGAGCCCTCGGCTTTGAAGCCATCGCGGCTAGGTTGGCGGGCATGTTGCCCACCGCGACTGCAACATGGCCGGCTAGCAGCACTTGGCATGCCGCCCTCGTGACGGCCATTGTGCTCGGCGGCACTCACACAGCCCCCGCTCGGGTTCCTTCTCTCTAGTTTCTCTGCCATTTCGGCTCGCCGTTGCCCGTCCCTCAATTTGCCACTGAGGGTGTGCCGGGCCTTTAGATCTGCATCTCCACACCACCCCCTTGCCTGAACAGGGAGGTCGGAATACATATGTCTCTATGTTAAGGGACCCAGCAATACTATTCACATCGCGGCATGGGGTGTGCGTGGGTAAACGCGAGCATGGGGGCTTGGGGCTCTTCATGGCCCTCACCACAGCCGACGCGATGGGTTGCGGGGTGACCGTTTTATAAATTGATGCCGTGTCGCGACATGCCGCTTCTCCCCCCGGTTCCTCTCCCCTTGCTTCGACAAGGGCGCTGCGGCATTGATCTTTAAATCCCTTCGAGGCGGAAACCCCGATCCTTGCTCGCCTGTAGGCCGTTCTTTTCCCCCACGTTCTTCTCCTTTCCGCCTACACTTTGCCGGCTACAATTCGGTTTGCAGCGGCTCGGCTCGGAGGGAGACACAACAGGAAGACCCGCGCAAAGCAGTGAATACACCATGGTGTCGGGCGGCGCGCTCCACCTGGCCCTGCTGGCCTTTGCCCGGCTGGCCTCGGTAGCCGACGCTGCAAGCATTCACCGCAGGGACAGGGTCCCAGACGGCTACTACGCACCGCCCTACTATCCTGCACCACACGGAGGATGGGCGGCGGGCTGGACTGAGAGCTACGCCAAGGCGAAGCTGCTCGTCGAGCAGATGACCCTCGCCGAGAAGGTCAACATCACCGGTGGAACGGGAATGTTTATGGGTGAGTACCACCGCATCTCTCGATGCGGCGATATAAGCTATATGTGATTTTGAAGAATGATAATCGTAAACTGACTGTACTGCCTCATATAGGGTGAGTGCCATCTTTAGATGCCTACGGACCAACGAACGGCCCAGCTAATATATCGCTCTGATCCTCAGTCCCTGCGTAGGAAACACCGGCAGCATCCCCAGGCTCGGCTTCCCAAACCTCTGCCTCCAGGATGGACCGCTTGGCGTCCGGACAACGGACCACGTTACCGTATTCCCCGCCGGTATCACCGCCGGCGCCACGTGGGACAAGGAGCTCATCAGGGCCCGCGGCGTCGCCATCGGCAAGGAGTTCCGCGGCAAGGGCGCCAACATCTACCTCGGCCCCTCGGTCGGCGCGCTCGGGAGGAAACCCCGCGGAGGCCGCAACTGGGAGGGCTTCGGCACCGACCCGGTGCTGCAGGGCAAGCTCGGCGCCAAGACCATCGAGGGGGTCCAGTCGCAGGGCGTCATCGCCACCATCAAGCACCTGCTCGGAAACGAGCAGGAGATGTACCGCATGTACCACGTATTCCAGGAGGGGTACAGCGCTAATATTGGTAGGCAGCCCTTTGATGCGCGGATGTTGTCCATATTGACGCCTGCTATCTGATACTGGTTTTTTTTTCTCGTCGACGATTACTTCCGCTGACCAGTTATATGTTACTTTTGCTAGATGATCGGACGATACACGAGCTGTACCTATGGCCATTTGCTGATGGCGTCCATGCCGGAGTCGGGGCCGCTATGACGGCGTACAATGCCGTAAGCCACATCTTCCGAAAATTCCCCTTGCTTCAGATATGAGCTGGTCTCGGAGGGACAAGCCTCCACTAACACCTACCTACGACCAGGTCAATGGCTCGCAATGCGCACAAAACGCCTATCTGATCAACGGCCTCCTCAAGGACGAGCTTGGATTCCAGGGCTTCGTTATGTCTGACTGGTTCGGTCAGATCAGCGGCGTCCCCGCCGCACTGGCCGGCCTGGATATGAATATGCCGGGCGATATTAACACCGTGCCTGTCCTCTTCGGCGCCAGCTTCTGGCAGTACGAGATGAGCCGGGCCGTGCTTAATGGATCCGTCCCCGTGGACAGGCTTAACGACATGGCCACCAGGGTCGTCGCCTCGTGGTATAAGATGGGCCAGGACCAAGGCTTCGAGCTGCCCAACTTCTCGGTCAACACCAAGGATGAAGTCGGCCTCCTATACCCGGGCGCACTCTTCTCGCCAAAGGGCGTTGTTAATAAGTTTGTCGACGTCCGGGGCAATAATGCCGAGGTGGCCCGCCAAGTTGCCCAGGACGGCATCACCCTGCTCAAGAATGACGGTGGCCTGCTGCCCCTTTCTAAGGACCGTCCTCTCTCCGTCTTCGGCACGGGCGCCGAGGTTAACCCTGACGGTATGAACGCGTGCGAAAATGGCAATTGCAACAAGGGCACCCTGGGCTTCGGCTGGGGCTCCGGCGCCGGCACTTACTCAAGCTTCGACTCGCCTATGGACGCCCTGAAGCGCAACGCAAAGATCGTCACCTATTACCAGACGGATAATTTCCCGCGCGTTCCGGACCCGACGCCGTCTGACGTTGCCATAGTCTTTGTCAGCTCAGACTCTGGCGAGAACACTTACACTGTTATGGGGAACCACGGCGATCGCGGTAAGTACCAATCTTTGGCACTCACTACTTTTCCACCGTCATACAACGCGAACAAACACTGACCTAGGGTGTCCCCGGCCCTATAGATAATTCTGGTCTGAGGCTCTGGTACGGCGGTGATGAGCTTATCAAGAAGGCAGCTGAGAAATATAGCAATGTTATTGTTGTGGTTCACACCGTCGGTCCTGTCACTATGGAGGACTGGATCAACCTGCCCTCGGTCAAATCGGTTCTGTTTGCCCATCTGCCGGGCCAGGAGGCCGGCGAGTCTCTCACCAACATCCTGTTCGGCGCCGTCTCGCCCAGCGGCCACCTTCCCTACTCGATTCCGGTCAAGGAGGACGATTACCCGTCTAGCATTACGAAGCTCACCGGCTTTGCGATCGGCCAATCCCAGGACACTTTTTCGGAGGGCCTGTAAGTAGTAACAGCCCGCCTTTGTCGTGCCCATACACGAATATGGCTCCCTCTCTTCACTCACTAACAAACTTCCGACACCCATCGCGCAGCTACATTGACTACCGCCACCTCAACAAGAAGGGCATCAAGGCACGCTTCGCCTTCGGTCACGGCCTTAGCTACGCAAATTTCTCCTTCTCCGACGCCACCATCAAGCGCGTGACCCAGCTCAGCCCCCTCCCCGCCACCCGGCCAGCCAAGCTCGCCACGCCGCAGTACTCGACGGAAATCCCGCCGTCCAAAGAGGCCTACTGGCCCGCCAACTTCTCCTCCATCTGGCGGTACATATACCCCTTCCTCAGCAACGGCGACGCCGACAAGGCGCGCGAGCAGAGCACCAAGGCCCGCTACAGCGCCTACCCGGCCGGCTACAGCACCCAGCAGGGCGCCGGCCCCGCGTCGGGCGGCGGCGAGGGCGGCAACCCGGCGCTGTGGGAGACGGCCTTTGAGGTGTCGGTCAAAGTTACCAACAGCGCCGGTGCCCGCGCCGCCAAGGCCGTTGCGCAGCTGTACGTGCAGTTCCCCGACGGCATCGACTACGACACGCCCGTCGTGCAGCTGCGCGACTTTGAGAAGACGGCACGTGAGATCGCGCCTGGGGAGAGCCAGACGCTCACTCTGAAAGTTACCCGCCGCGACGTCAGCGTCTGGGACGTCGTGGCGCAGAACTGGGTCGTGCCCAGGTTCGACGGCCGGTACAGGCTGTGGATCGGCGACTCGAGCGATAGGCTCTTTACGGCGTGCTATACCGACACGCTCAAGTGTGAGAGCGGCCTGCCTAGCCCTGTGTAAATATGGGAGTTATTTCTTTGCTTTTGGTTTGGTTTTCTTCTTTGGTTTGGTTAGGTGGTTTGGGCTTTCAATGGGAACATCGGATGGGACCCTATATACCACTATCGTCGTCTCAAATATTACGTCTTGGGCGAAGGGCGACGGCTTTCAATATCAATAACAGTGTTATACTTAATTGTGAGCGCGGCCAAGGTCAGACGGTGTGGAAACGAGGCACGACTGAAGCGATTGAATTCACAAACTACCTGCCCAGAAATCTATTTTTTTTTTTTTTTTTTTTCGTGTTCCAGTTTTTCGTATCACAAGGAGCAACATCTATATCCAAAACACTATCGACAAGCAGAAAGCTACCAACCTCACCAAGCCGTAATGTCGTCAACCTCGGCCTCGCCAAAAGTGCTCGACTTGGTCAGCTGCCCGACCGAGCTCTCGGCAACGGCGCCGCCGTCCTTGCCCATGATGTCGGGCAGCACCTCGTGCAGGAACTCGAGCGTGTAGCGGTTGACCTGCTCGAACTGCAGCAGGAACGCGTCGTGGCCCTCGGGGCTGTCGATGCGCTCGAGGCGCGCGTTGGGGATGTGCTCGGCGAGCTCCTCCTGCTCGGCAAACGTGAAGAGCCCGTCGCTCTCGATGCCCAGCACGAGCGTCGGCTGCTCGATGGCGGCCAGCGCCTCGGCGATGGAGTCGGCCCGGCCGCGCGACACGTCGTGCGTGTCCAGCTTGCGCGTCATGGCGATGTAGCAGTTGCTGTCGAACCGCTTGACGAACTTCTCGCCCTGGTACCGGAGGTACGACTGCGCCGAGAAGTAGGTCGACGTCGGCACCGGCGCGTCCCCGCCCGTCAGGCTCTCCTTCTTCCCATTTTCCGGGCCGTGGAACTGAGGGTCGGGTGCTTCGGCGGCGCCCCCGCCACCCGCACCATCGGTCCAGCCGTTCTTGCCGGTCGGGCCGCTGCCGTTCTCTTTACCGCCCGCGGTGTCCTGGCTGCTGTTGTGCCGAGACAGACCCGTGCTGGAGATGTTGTGGCCGTCATTGTGCACACGAAAGTGGGCCTCGGACGGCGAGGTGGGGCGCGAGCGCTCCGTGATGGTCTGCCGGCGTGATGGGTCGGGGATATTGCGGCCAAAACGGGCCTCGAATGAGTTGCGGCTGCGGTAGGTGAGCAGAGCCGACATCCTGGCGGCGCCAAGCCCCGTGGCTGGGGGATCGGAGAAGGGGTAATAGCCGTCCTTGTACTTTGGGTCTGCGTAAATGCTCTGACGTTGCGCCTCGCCCCAGCTGATCCCCCACGCGCTGTGGCGGCTCGAGGTGGCGATGGGGACGATGCAGCGGACGTAGTCTTTCCCAAAATACGCCCACTCAAGCACAAACATACCACCTAGGGAGCCGCCAACCACGGCAGCCACCTGCCGAACGCCAAGCTCCTCCAGCAGAAGCTTGTGAAGGCTGTGATGGTGTGTTTTCTCGGCACGTCAGTGGCGGTCCGACTACAAGCCCAAATCACTGGTCGGAATCGGATATCTTACTGGACATCATCACGGATCGTGGTGAGCGGGAACTCCGGGCCATACTGCCCTTTGCTCGGTTCACCGTCCTTGGCGGTTACGGGACTGGCCGTGCCGTACGGGCTCCCCAGGCTGTTCATACACACAATGAAGAACCGGGACGTGTCGAACGCCCGGCCGGGGCCGCCGAGGAGCGGACCCCACCAGTCGGCCACGTCGGCGCTGCCAGTCAAGGCATGGCAGATGACCATGGCGTTGTCCCCAGCAGGCGACAGCTCGCCCCGTCGGGTGTATGCCACAGGGACATTGCGCAGCGTCACGCCGGACTCGAGCGTGAAGGACGGGATGATGGCGATCTCCTGTTCGGGGATCAGAGCCGCAAACGGATTCTCCGGTTGCAACAGCGTTCTTTCTTGCAGGTATTCAGCCGCCGATCTCGGAGACAACCCATTGAGCGGCCAAAAAGACACGGCAACGGGAGATGAACTGACCGTAGCGTATGCTGCCTTTGCCGCTAGCTTGGGCGTTGGAGGATGCCATAATGATGTTACTCTTGCGTGGTTGTGGGGATATTACGAAGCCTCTTGTGTGAGTCAAACGGGGGAGGAAAAAAAAAAAAGGAGGTTTCTAAGCGGAGATCACGAAAGAAGAAAAGATTGAAAACAACAACCACAGCGGGGAATGCCAAAAGCTGGCCACAAGCTGAAGAAGTTAGAAGGAGGGCGAGAAGGGAAGAACCGAATAACCGAATATATATCCCTCTCTATTTCTCTCCTCAGGGAAAGACCTTACCATCGCCCACGCTAGAAGACACCCAAGAGCTAGAACTGAGTCGAATATGCAAGCCTCGAATTGCGCAATCGGCTTGTGGCGTGCTGCTCAGTGGCTGGTGGATCGCTTCAAAAGGTGGGGCTCTCAATGGCTTGGAGCTTTGACCCTCCAGTGCGGGACTTCCATTGAGCCTCGCAAACGAGGCTGCTGAGTCATCCGTCCTGAGCTCCTCACTCATGCGCGCTGCCCGGCACAATCGCGGCTCCACAACCGCCTCAGTCACGCTTCAGCTAGGTTCGACTGAGAGGCCATTTTTCTGCCAGTGTTTTTCTATCAATCAACAACCACACTGGGCGGCCGTTTTCTGCTCAACGTCACTCTCTCGGAACCCGTCTCTGGCGTTCGCATTCGTCGTCGCTCTTCTCTTCTCCCCTCCTTCCAGGCCTGGGTATTTCGTCTTTTCCACTTCTTTCCTTCCCTGCAACCGGTACTTCGCCCTTTGTCGTTTGTCGCCTTATCTTTCTCTCTCACTCTCATTCTCTCTTTGGCTCGCCTGCCCAGCCCAATTGCCATGCACCCCGACCACCACCACACGTCGCGCGTTTGAAGCCTAATCAGCCCCGATTCTGCATCGCGACGCTCAACTCATCCCCGTCGTCGGAACGAATGCTGACCTACGACCCGTTAGTCGACACGCGCATCGTCCTGCACGAATCTCGTGTCTTCATGCCTTCGCGTCGCCACATCTAGATCGAGGAGCAAGATGCCTCCGAAGCGCAAGAGACATGCCGGCGATAGGCAGTCGATCGACGCCGCCGGCAGCCGTCCATCGCCTCACCGTCCCGAACAGACGTCGCTGGGCCGCCATGACGTCGCGTACCCAGATGGCGGCGCCCGAGGCGGCCGCGGACGAGCGACCCGGAGGAACGACCGTCGCGACTCGCTACAGAACGGGCAGTACCCATCCAGCACGGCGCCGTCGCCCAGCCCCATCTCACCCACGGCACCGCGCCCGCCCAGCGCTTCGTCCCAAAGCGCTCTCCAGTCCATGGGCGCACCTTCGCTTCCGACACCCGTCACTACCCCGCCCGCGCCCGCGTTCCCGCATTACGACTACTCCATTGTCACCGAGTCGCAACTGAGCTCGTGGGCCAAGGGAGGGCGCCAGAACGTTATAGATCACGGTGTTCAGGCAGCAAGCGATGAGGACGACACAGAGGTCTCAGCTCTGTACCAGGAGCTGCTGCATCTGGTGATCGACTCGCGCCTGTCACCCCAGGATGCTGGTGGCATCGTCAGGGAGATGGTCAAGACGGCGCAATCCGAGAACGAGCCAGATTACTCAGTGTTCGACCCGCGCATCATCTTCCTCGACAACCTTACCGTCTTGGTTGATTCCGAGGGCGTCAAGTTCCCGGACCAGCTCCGCGAGTTCCTGACAGCTACCGAAATTTCGCCTTCGCTCATGAGAGAGCTCCTCGATCAGTCCCTCCTGATTGAACTAGGCCTGCTTCGGGATAACTTCATCAAGCGAGGCAATCAGCACGCGACCAACACCGTCTACCGACAGGCCGCACACAACCTTCTACGGGAGGAGACCGAAGGCTTCTCCAAACTGACCGCCGAGCTGTATTTGAGTCTCAAATACGAGGATGTCGACCTGTCTTGGGAGGCTGCTCATCAGACCTTCGAGAAGGTCAAGAGGCTAATCGGCACGTTCGATTTGGCAGTCGCGAGAGTTCTCGACATCACGCTGGATGTCTTTGCAGCGACCATCGTCAAGCAGATGCGGCCCTTTCTCAGATTCTTGCGCGTGAGTGCGTGGTGGCCCGAGGGCCTGGTTAAGGGCCAGGCCCCTGGCCCCTTCAGCGGCTTGCCAAGATGGGCACGACCAGAGCTGTATGAAGACGACGACATGACCGATGCCGACCGAGAGGAAAGCTTTAACAAACTGAAGCTCGAGCGCGACATCGCATTCTGGGACCGGGCCCGCGAGGCGCACCTTGACGCCTTCTTTGAGCTCGGCTCCCTCGGTGTTCCGGAATCCGATCTTGAGCGGCTCACATCCAGCGATAGCAAGGCAGGCTACACCATCGCCGAACGCGAATGGATCAAGGTCACCAAAACCCTGCCCGTGCGCGGCAGCCGAGCTGCGGCCTCGATTCTGGGCTTCAAGCTCAAATTCTACGAGACACCCGAGGGAAAGCTGGAGAAAGGGGGGATGCCTGCGAACCTCATCTGGATGGTCGCGCTTCTCATCAAGATCGGCTTCATAACACTCGCCGATATCTACCCGCATCTTCACCACTCGGACGAGGAGATGGGCACGGTTGTCCGCGAGCAGATGACCAAGGAACTCGAGGCCATGAGGGAAAAGGAGCGGCCTGGCGCTACCGCAAACGCCCTGATGATGGCTGGCGCTCTCCCCGACGATTCGCCCCCAACCATGACCGGCACTGTGACGCGGCGCGAAACCCCGGTTGTCAAGTCTGATGCCAGCCGCGGCGCCAAGGACGCAACAACCAAGAGCGATTCGACCGCAGATGGATACTACGACCCGAAATCCGCCCTTCTGGAGCACCTACTAGTGGCTGGGGCGATCCCCGAGGCGCTCTTTATGCTGGGTCGCTTCCCGTGGCTCACCGAAGTCTGGGGCCACAGGATCCTCCCGCTCATCCACCGGATATTGCGCCATTCGATCCACAAGGTCTATGAGGAGTGCGCCCCGAAGCCGGTGTCCTCGGAAATTGCCCGGGGCTGCCCCTCCAAGAAGGTCGTCGATCCAGATCAGACCGGAGTGCGCAAGGGCAACGTCAAGTTGTGCGACCAGCCACAGGCCAAATTCCTCCGATGGCCACACCCCGACAAGTGGGACACTGCATTGACCAACTACCGCTACTACTTCAGCGAGTGGACCGACAACGTACCCGTCTGCCAGAACATCGACGATATATTCACCCTGTGCAACACCCTCCTCAATATCTCAGGTGTGAACATCGGCCTGGACGAGCATCTGTATGCCGGGCTTACACGAATCGGCAAGTGGAGTCTGCAAAACGACAAGTCGACCGCCAACTTCGACCGCTGGCAGGAGCTGCTGAAGCGTGTTCTGATCCCCGCCCTCAGCCTTACAAAAGAGAACGCTTCGTTGGTGGACTCTGCCTGGGCGATGCTGCGGCAGTATCCCACCGCCGTGCGCTACAGCATCTACTCGGAGTGGTTCGAAGGCCAGACTTCGCGCCTGCCGGCCATGGCCGAGGCGTTCAGGGTCACCAGGCTACAGACGTTGAGCACTCTGAAGCGACTAGCAGCCACCAACATCCCGACCATGGCGAAGGCTCTTGCCAAGGCGGCCTACTCATCTCCCGGTGTCGTCTTCAAGGTTTCGCTCGACCAGATCGAGGCCTACACCAACCTCATCGACGCCTTTATCGAGTGTGCTAAGTACTTCACCGATTTGGGCTACGACGTGCTCTTGTGGTCCTTGCTGAGCTCGCTTGGTAGGACCCGGAGCCGCACTGGAGCATCCGTGCTGGTCACCAGCCGGTGGCTCCAAGCTCTCTCCAAGTTCTCCGGCCACGTCTTCAAGCGTTACTCGAACCTGGACCCAACACCCGTCCTGCTCTATGTCAACGATCAGCTCTTTAATGGCAACTCTACCGACCTGGTCATTCTCAAGGAGCTCATCACCTCGATGGGTGGCGTCGTTTCGGACGTCGATTTCACCGACGCTCAACTGACCGCCATGACGGGCGGCGCCGTCCTGCGGAAGCAGACGCTGATCAACGTCAAGGACAGGCGCTACGAGCCGGCGACGCAGAAGAGTGCCCAGCGCCTAATGAGGGCCATGGTCAGCAGCAATCTTGCTGGTCGCCTGCTGATAAACATTGCGCAGTATCGGCAAACGGCCATCTACAACATTCCCGAAGACGAGGCGCACATCAAGTACCTAGCCAGCCTGGTGGATGGCTCTCAGCAAATCTTGAGCCAATATCTGGACCTGCTCCGGAGCAACCTCGACCCTGAGCGGTTCGATTCGCTCGTCCCTGACCTGGTGTCACTGATCACAGAATTCGGGCTGGACGTCAGTCTTGCCTTCATGATTGGCCGGGGCAGCCTGACGTTCCTGACAAGTCCACCATCTCAGACGTCTGCCAAGGAAGAAACACAGGCTCTCCCAGCGCCGACTCCAGCCGCCGCGGACGCTGATGGCGATGTCTCGATGTCTGCACCAGACGACGCCGCAAAAGAGGGCGAGGCAGGCGGCAAGACGCTCAGCAAGGCGACCCCGGAAACACAGGAGGCCCCTGCGGCTGCCGCCGCGCGTAAACCTGACCCGATCTACGCACTAATTCAACCGCTGGTCGAGGCCGTTCAACCCCTTCGACCAGCCTCGGTTTGGCAGTCGATCAGCCCAGAATTCTTTGTCCTCTTCTGGTCCCTCCAGCTCACGACCATCGCCTTCCCCCAGCCTAGCTACTCAATCGAGAACACGCGGCTCATCAAACTAGCCGAAGAGGTTATGCGTAATCGCTCCGATATGACCAGGGCTGGCATGCAGAAAAAGACGGACCAGAAGAACAGTCTCTTGGACACGGCCAAGCTGATCCGCGACGAGATGATGGCGGATGGCGAGCGCATGTCGAAGCTTCGACTTCGGCTGACGAGGCGTTCTTCGTCATGGTTCCCGGCTACGGCCAAAGATGCCGCCGTTGCCGACGTGCTCCTCGAGCAGTGTCTGCTCCCGAGGCTTCTCTTATCGGCCACCGATGCCACCTATGCGTTCAGATTTGCCAAGTTCCTGCACGAAACGGGCGTCCAGCACTTCAAGCTGATGTCGCTGTACGACCGGCTCTTCAGTGCCAACCGGCTGCGGACCATGATCTTCACGTGTACGCAGAGGGAGGCGGAGCATCTTGGTCGGTTCATCAAGTACATCCTAACAGACCTCTCCAACTGGCACGGCGACAAGGCGGTGTACGAGAAGGAGGCCCTGGGGCGCCAGCGGGACGGCGGAAAGCGTGTCTATCTCGGCTTCGTGACCGCTCTCGACGCCGATGGAACCCCGCAGACGTTTGTGGAGCATGGACCGTTCCGGGACCTGCTGTACACCTGGCACAAGAACCTGAACACGGCGCTGAAGTCGTGTCTCCAGGGCATGGACTGGATGCACATTCGCAACGCAATCACCGTCCTGCAGTCTGTTTTGGAAGTCTTCCCCGCTGTGGATTTCATGGGCAAGCAGTTTGTGCAACAGCTGAAGACCATTTCGGATCGCGAGACGGCTTCCAAGTCGGACGACGGCCACCGCGGTGACCTTGCGACCACGGCGCAAAGCGTCAGCTCCCTCCTGCAGAAGAAGAAAGCCAAATGGGTTATGGTCCAGGCTTTCCGGCCTAACACTGTACGTGTTTCCAATATCGCTGCCCTCCGTCTAGAACAAAGCAGACGAAGCACCCCTTTACTAACCGTTGAGACGAAACAGACCGGCGAGCTCCAAGAAGAGTCGAAGCCCGCTGCTGAGGCCAGCACCAAAACTCTCCGACCAACTGCACCCGACTTCAGGCCCCGGGGCCCAACAGCCAAGTACGCCACATTCCAATCGCATGTTCTTTCCAGCACGCTTCCCAGACTAACACTAATCCCCAAACACAAAGCTTGACGACCGACCGCCGCCCGCCTACGGTAGCAAGAGCCGAGGATGGAGAGGTGAATGCCAGGAGTGCCAACGCGCCCGCTCAGTCCGCCTCATCGACAAGTTCATCGCAAGACAAGAGGTCAGCGCCAACAACTAACCGCATTCCATCGGTTGTCGACAAGGAGCCGAGCAGGAGGGAAGCACAAGTCGCGGCTCAACACATGCCTGCCAGCAAACCATCCACCCCGAGTCTAGCCCACAGCACGCCGGCTCGCCCCGAAACACCGAAGCCATCGACACTGCCATCCGGCAATATCCCAGGACTTCCTAAGCGGCCGGATGTCCCAGTGCCCGGTCAAGGTCTCGGGGGACGCACACATGATCGGCGCGAACCCGCTCCTAGAGACTCGAGGGACTCACGAGATTCGCGTGGGCCGAGGGAGCCTCGCGATCATCGTGAGGCTCGAGAGTCGAGGGACGCAAGGGAACCCAGGGACCAGAGGGAGACTAGAGATGCTCGAGATCCCCGTGACCATCGCATGGCCGAAGGTTCCCGTCCTGAGCGTCCCCCTCGCGACTCTACAGCCACGGACCGCCGTGGCCCTGCTTCCGAGAGCAATGGCAACAATACCATCAGTGCTTCCAAGGAATCGTCCTCTCGACCTGGCGACAAGGACAGGAATTCGCGACCAGAAGCAGCCCCGAGTCGCCCCTCGCGAGACAGCGCCAGGGACCCGCCTAGGGAGCCAGCATCCAGGGAGGCTCTAAAGGAGCTTCCCCGAGAGCGAGGCAGCCTCCGAGGCCGCGAAAACGGCAGGAGTAGCCCTCGTGACAACCACCGCGATGGACCTGGGGCGCCGTCCTCCACAGCGCCGCCTCCACAAGCCAGCATTCAGGAACCTACCATCAACCCAGAACGCGCGAGGCTGCTCGCCAGGGAGCAGCCAGACAAATTCCAGCCGGAGCGGCCTGGGGCCTCTCGTGATAGGCGTGCGTCGCCAGGCCGATCCCCGCGCGATGACACACGTGGTCGGAACCCGCCTAGCCGCAACCAGTCCCCGCGCAGCGGAGAGCGCTTCCACATCGAGTCGGTGACGTCGGACCGCGAGCGAGAAGGGCTGCATGGCCGCACACTTCATCCCGGCCATGGCGGACCCCCAGGCCGTGATGGCTACGGCGAGCACGCGTCTCACCTGCCGTCCAGAGACCGCCACAGGGATCGCGAAGGTGACCGATCGAGAGACAACATGGCCGGTCCCGCACCATCATCCAGGCACTCGTTTGACCAGGACAACGGCCGACTGAACTATCAGGACCCCAACTACGGTCGGCTCAACCACATCCCATCCGTCGCCTCCGAGATTCCCTCGGGTCCTCGGGCGAGAGGCAGTGGAGGGAGGGAGCCAGTCCCGCGTCATAGCTCCCTTAACCTCCCCGGGCCTTCGCCGCGACATGACGGTCGTTTCCCGGCGAATGGCGATGTCCCACGCCCGCCATCTCCCGATCGGCATCCTCCGACTGGGCCCTCGTCCGGACGGCCACCGGCGCGCAGGGGTCGAGGGCAGTACGAGCCCCCGGTCAATGCACCACCACTCCCATCACCAGCCAGTGCTCCCCCACCCCCTCAGGCCACCGGCGTGCATCCAGACCGCATACGGCAAATTAGCGGACCACCCACGGTTGGACCTGGACCCGGATCCAACGGCCCTGGACCCGTCCCTGCCGGCGGTTCCATGTCTGCAAACTCGATTCCCATAAATCCGGATCGTATGAACCAAATCAACGCGTCGTCTTTGCCACCACCGCCACAACCTCCACGTCGCAGCATGGGCCCGCCTCAGCAGACGCCTGACCGACCTGACCGACCTTCTCAGCCCCATGGGCCGCCGGGCCCTGGCTCTAGCCAACGCCTGCCGTCCTCTGGAGGGCAGAGCCACCAGTCCGGTCCGGGCACAGATAGCCGTAGCGGCTACGCGATTCCATCAGGCCCGTCGTCGTCCCATGACCGGACCGACAGGTCGGATCGTACCAGAGGCCGCGGCCGGACAATGCTCGATGGTATCAACACCACGCTTGAGAAGGCTGGCCAAGAGAGCCGTCTCGGCGACTCTGGTCGCAGCAACCACCGCAGCAGAGGCCATGGTACCATTGCAGGCTCGGACGCACAGGTTCTTACCGGCGGGTCTCCCGCCACAACGCCGATTCAAGAGCGGATGGATCCCATACGCCGCGAAATGCCCGGTCCCCGAGGCTCACTAGGGCATCACGGTGATGTCAACAACGCACCATTACCTCCCCCTAGCCGTGAGTCGAGGGGTGGTGGCGGTACTGGCGATGGCCAACACACGCCCAGCGGTAGCAGGGACAGCAGGGACGGCAGGGATGGCAGGGATGGCAGGGATGGTAAAGACCACGATCGTTCGAGCCGCAGAGAGCACAGAGACCGTTCCGGCCGTCCCTCACGGCGGAGCAGCCGCGAACGGAGCACAGACCGGGAGCGTGAGCCGAGAGAGCACCGCGAATCGAGGGATCGGAGGAGCGGAGCGCCTTCGGGCAGTGGCTCCGGTAGCCACGGTCGTGAGGGAGGTGATCGGGAGGCATCCTCTAGTCGTCGATCGGGCCGCGAGTCCACAGGCGGCGGAGGCCGTGAGCCCTTGACCCCTCTTGGCGGCGGCGGACGTGAATCCCGTCACCGTGGCGAGCCACGGTCGGACAACAACGGTGTTGGCAGCAACAACGGTAGTGGCGAGTGGGGTGGAAGTGTCAGCGGCGGTGGCCGAGGGGCCCGAGGCGGTGGAGGGAGTGGCGGCGGGCCGCCCAGATCAGGCGACGATCGCAGGGAGGGCAGCGGCGGAGGTCGCGAAGACCGCGGCAGCAGGAAACGACGGAGTGATGACGCAGCAGGACTTGCTCCTAACGACAGAGATAAGCGTCAGCGTCGCTAGGAGCCGCTGACGCAAGCCCTGCAGCAGCAGCAGAACCCGCCACCACGCCAGAAATGGACGCAGCCGCCGCGTCAGTATAACGCACACTAGGATCTCGAAGGATCCAGACTCAGCAGCTCTCGACGTTACCGACGTTGAGCTGCTCTCTTCATGGATGATTCATTCTCCGTTTTACCTCGGCAACAAACTTGGGTGTCATTCGCTACGACGCGTTCATTTCTTTTTTTTAAAACATCTCTATTTTCTCTATGACTTTTTTTTTATGGCGAGGGGACCATTTGCAGGTCCAAGACTGTACGAACTCTACGGGGCTGTTGATAATATCGAATCGGAGGAAGAACGGACATGAGCGGACAAAGGAGGCCGAGGGTTACTGCAAAGGGAACCAAAACACAAACATGCAACAAAAAAAAAAAANAAAAAAAAAAAAAAAAAAAAAAAAAAAAAAAAAAAAAAAAAAAAAAAAAAAAACAATCTCTTCTGTCGACACGAGCGAGATTTTCCAGAGGGCATTCAGCGCGGGTGCGGCTGCAAATGCAACCACTCCAATCTACACATTTTCTTCACGATACTCGAAAACCCCCTGGAGGGAACCAGAACCACGCGGTCCCCCATCCCTTGCCATGGATGGGCGGTACAGCTTCCAGCTACGACGGGCGAGATGGGAACGGATAACCCATTCCTCCCGTCTTGTCCGTCAACTTGTGCTGCTGCAACATACAACAAACGAAGGCGTCATCTGTTATGGGACGTGCCCTTTGCGTTACCCATACGTCCTTCGGTCCATGAATTCTGCAAATATCCACCAGCGACTCTATTACACGCCAAACATATACCTTTTAATGAAACGACATACATTCGCATCGACACCCGTGGCCGGCCGGTCTGGCTGTGCCTACTAGAGGAACGCGCATGTGTCCGTCCTCGTCTGCCGCGTTAGACCTCGCCTTTGTAAACAAAACGGATGAGACAGACAAACCAACGCTTGTGTCTTGTATAGAGTTGCGTTTTATCTTGTCTCCTTTTTTTTCTCCATTTCTTTTCCCTTTTTTTTTTTTTCTTCGGGTTCTCTCTTCTTTTTCGTTGAGCGACACTACACGCATTTGCGCAAAGATACCCTAGAATCGTTTGGATAGATTTTGTTTTTGGGAAGCTGGCTACCACGTACCTGTTTGATTTGGACGAATTGGTTTACATCTCGACGTGTGTTACTCGCATACAGAGACTTTTACAAATTCAAGTGTTGAGCAACGTGGACACTGGCGAAGCTGCCCATGCCTTTGTGTCTGCTAAAACCGTAGCATTGATTGGTTCTGGATACCACCCACCCACCCACCCTCCCACGCGGCCAGTATACCGACACAGCCTGAGAAATAAGGTACAAGATGAAACAGATGGTTTTTGGTATCTATCAGAAACAAGGTACAGGGAACAAACCATGTCAAGGTAGAAGAGAAAGTAGGGCCAGGGTTGACAAGAAGACCCAGTTGAACCCAGACAACCCGTGTAATGGAAACTAATCCGTCAAAAGTAGAATGGACAAGACCAAGAGGTCGGGGTTAGAAGAGAAGGATGAAAAAGTGGCAACGGCGCCTTTGCTATTCCCCCGGGCGCCATGCTGAAAAGAAAAGAGAGAGAAAAAAAGAAGGGGAAGATGTGAAAGTAAACCCGATATGCACGCTTGACAAAAGAAAAACAAAAAAGATTGATTTTTTGCCAGAGAAAGCGGCAAGAAACCATGCACGGAACCGAGCCCGAAAAAGAGGCACACGGACCCCAGACGAAACGAAGAGAGAAGAAAAACAAAGGGTGGTTTGTAATTACCGCGTCCAAAGCACGATGCTACACTCACATGAATGCGTTGACGAAAAAAAGAACAGTGTCTCATTAGATCATACCACCGTCACCCCGTGGCGGTCCATCTGGCCTAGGCTGTCCGTACGGACTTATAGGTGATGGCTGCTGACGCGGGGACGAATTCGGCTGCTGCTGCAGTTCCGTCCGCACCAGAGGCCGGCCGATGCCGGACTGAGAGCCGCCGCGCGAAAAGTTCTGCTGATGGCGGTACGGGCCGACGCCGCGCTGTTGGTACGGCGGCGACCCTGGCGACCGTGCCGGACGCGCGGGCGCCGACGACATGCCGAGGCCGACCTGGGCGTGGTGGAGGTTCGGGTGGTAGGGGACGGCAACGCCCGGGGCGGCGGCGGCGTCGTGGTAGGCGGCGGCGTCGTCCGAAAAGTTGTCGCGGTAGGGAGACGGGGCCTCGTTGGTGTGGCGACCCGGCGAGGCCGCGTGAGCGATCAGGCCTGCGCCCTCGTGCGCGCTCGGCGGGCTCGAAGGTTGTTGGGGCGAGTGCAGCGCGTTCAGCCTGGTGGTCGCAACCGGAGAATCGTCTACGGCGCTGGCGGCGGCAAGAGGGGATGAGGTCAGGATGCGGCCAGGGGAGCTCCCTCCGTTATTACCTCCGCCTCCGCCTCCACCACCACCTGCTTTTGCCGACAGGCCGCCACCGCTGGATCCGCCTGAACCACCACCACCCAGCATCAGGAATTTGCTCCTGCGAAACTCGTTCGCGATGGGCAGGTGCTCGGTGCTGTTGCCGCCGCCGATGCCCCTGCGACCGGGCCTCTTAGGGCCGGCGAGGTTGCCGAGGTCGAGATCGTCGCTGCTAGCGTTGCTCCCCTTGCGCCCAGAGCGGCGGCCGTGGTAGCGGCCATCGCGGTTGCGGCGGCCGCAGAACAGCCACCGGACGCCCCTGCCGAAAGCCTTAACGATATCCCACAGGTTGAGCGCGTCCCAGATGGCGAGCAGGCCGAGGAAGCCACCCGAGGGCGGCGAGGCCTTGTTCTCCTTTGGACGCGCACCGCTCGCCGGGTCGGCGACCGGGTAAAAGGTGGCCTTGGCGCCGACCCGGTAGGGCTGGTAGGGGAAGGCCCAGATGTGCATGATGGAGAAGAGGGCCATCTCGAAGCACAGGAGGACCGAGGGGATACCGACCTTGAGATCCGGGTAGGCAAACACGTCGTTGGGCTTGACGATCTCGAGCTGGGAAGTGGCAACCGAGATGGTAGCGGACTGCCAGAAGGACAGGAAGACGACGAGCTTGATGGCGCAGATCTTGAGAAACGGCCTGTGCTCCGCCAGAGGCTCCTTCAGCTGCATGTAGAACTGGATCAGGCAGTACATGGCAATACCGACGGCCACGCAGACTATGGCGATGACCCAGATGTGGGCAAAGACGGGGCTGTTGCTGCTCTCGCAGTAGCGGTGGAAGTACTGGGTGACGACGGCGGTGATGGTGGCGGCGACGCGGACGAAGATGTAGTGGTAGACGCCGACCCAGACGATGTTGAACCAGGTCAGGCCGTTGGACGGGGTGCGCCAGGGGCCGCGGGGGCCGCAGCAGCAGGCGCGGAACCAGTTGACGGGCCAGACCCAAGGCTTGATCGGGGTCATGGCGCGGAAGTAGTTCTTCTGCTCGTGCAGGTCCGGGGCGATGTAGTGGCACATGAGGGCGAAGAAGGACGAGATGGCAAAGGCCTCGTAGCAGTCGCTCATGACCTGGAAGTAGATGGCGTGCCAGGTGTAGCGTAGCGACAGCAGCGAGCTGGTGGCGTAGATGGGCACCATGAAGAGGATGCGGATGATATGGCGCTGCTCGCGCGGCTTGGTGTAGTGCGTCGCATGCATAAACACCAGCCACAGGCTCATGGTGACGGCCACCAGCGTCGAGGCGGCCGAGATGATCAAGGCGAGGTCGTGGAAGGTCAACGGCCCCGCGATGGGGATCTCATCGCCAGGTTGGACTGTGATGGACGATCAGCTCTGGCGCGCGTACACGCTTCCCAAAATCCCCCAAGGGTTGACCTACTCCTCATCTCGTCCAGGGTCGAGTTGCATGTTGTGTTGAATGTGAGAACCATGGCTGCGGTGTTTTTTTTCGGGCGCGACCAACGACACCGGATTTGGTCACCTCCAGCAGGCGCAGTGGTCAAGCAGTTGTTGTGGGCGGGAACCTATATTCCTCAACCCCACGCCTGCGGAACCAGACCACTCAAAAACAAAGAAGGTTGCTGGCTACGAAGCTCCTCGACCGCAAGTCACTGAGGTCCGGGCCGCGTTCGGGAGGCCGGTCCAGGCCCGAGGCACGCCGTGGCGGATGCTGGAAGCCCGAGGTCGGATGGCTTTGTTTTGTTTTGCAGAAGGCTGGGAAGATGAGCACGTCGAGGCCCGACGAGAGCACAATCTCGGGCAGGTGCAGGCGTCTTGACCAGCGCGAAGAATAGACCGAGATCGGGGGTATATCGAAAGGCCGAGGCTCGCAGAGGCGATGACTGAGCGAGTGGGCGTGTGTGCCGCGCGGGCGCAGCAGCGCCAACAGCAGGAACAGAAGGAAAATTGCGATAGATATCTCGGGTTCAAGATCCTGCAAGCGAGGCTGTGCCCCAGGGCCCAGATGGTTCGTCGCGCGGCGCAAGGTTGACTGACGTACGTGCCAGCGACAGGTGGTGTGGTCGTTTTTTTTTTTTTTTGCTGAGGGTGGTGGTGGTATCATTGATGGTGGATGTAGTCGGGGTAGTAGCGGAGATGCCAGGCCGGTCGAGATTGCCCGCCCGCTCGTGATTCGCGCCGTCGACGGGTCGTATGCGCGCGCGCTGCGCGTAAAGCACAGTGCTACCTAGTAACCTACCTACCTACTGCCCTTGTCGCTGCCCAAACACATGGCGGGTTGCACAGCAGACGCAGGTGTTGTTGGTTGGCCTGCTTCTGCGCTCGTCCGGTTAACACAACCTAAAGATTGGGTGACAGTCTTCCCGTTTCCCGTCCGTCCAATCTACTTTTTTTTTCTCCCTTTTTTTTTTTTTTTTTGTTTTCCTTTCTTCTCAAGAAAAACACGAAAAGACCCGGACCCGTTTGTGCGCGGTTCGTATCGTCGAGCGAGTGGAGTATGCTGCCGTCGAAATCACAAGGAAGAGGCGGCAAACGATGGAGCGGCGAGGGAGATTGCTGTCGTCGTTTGGGGGTCGGCTGGCGACGGCCGCTGTGTCTTCGATCCCAGGAAGATTTTTGTTATGGCCCAGTTTTTTAATCTTTGGTCCTGGCAGCCAGAGGAAGAAAGGAGGAAACGCGGCCTGCCAGCGAGCCGGAGTTACTTTTTTTTTGCCGACAAAAAAAAAAAAAAAAAAAAAAAAACAAGAAAGGAAGGAAGGAAGGAAGGACTGGTGGCGAATCGAAGGACGGCACGTCGATTGGAAGATGGATCGTGCACCGAAGAAACAAAAGAAAAGAAAAGAAATATAACGAGCCACCTATAGGGACGCTCTCTCACTCCACATCAAATCTTTTTTTGTTTTTTTCCAGTTGACGAGATGGATGCCGCATCCCATGAAAGGCCCCAAGAGATCGATAAGGGGTTGCATGACGAGGGTCCCTGGGCCGCTCCGTCGACGCAAGGCGGGAGGCCCCTTGCATGTGGTCCCCCCGACTCGTGACTGCAGGCGCTTGTGCTTGTGTCTCCCGCCCAGCCAACGGCAGCCCAGCACAACCGGGGTTTGGGGATCTGCTAAGATTGCAAAGGGGGCTTGGTTGGATCCTCCCCAAATCGTGGGCCAAAGGTCCCCCCTGCCGAGAGTTGGGCTTGATTGGCTGCCAGAGCCAAGTTTCAATGTCGTCCCCCTTGTCCACGCTTGCTCAGCTTTTGGAGCCATGAATGTGTTTTCTGTCTTTTCTCGCCTCCAATTGCGGCCATGACTTTTTCCCCGCGCCTGCCCTGGTGGAGAAATCAAAAGGGCTTGATCGACAGAGGTTTTATTTCCCTGGCTGGCAATTGGGAGACCAAAGCCAGATGTCATCCCATCCTCTCAATCCATGTATTGTCACCCACACCTTTTTCTCGTCACTTCTGGAAACAGAATTCAGCCCTCGTCCCGATTCGGACGGGGCTGTCTGTGCTGTCTGGGCCGTGCGGGCCGTCGAAAAAAAGTCCAAATCAGATATCAAACTTGCCAATGCACCTGTGCAATGTCGGACCATGGAAATAGCTGTCGGAACAAATCCAAGCCCATCCTTTATTCAAAACAAGCATCCCGACTAGCATGTTCCCTTTTGTGCTACCACTGTTGCTTGCAGAATGGTGTCAGTCGGCCCGCGTTCTTCCGAGTGATTCTCTCCCCCCCTTTTTTTATGTCGTGTTCTTGGGTTCTTCCTTGTTAGTTCACGGCTGTCACTAGCGTGTGACAGCCAGCCATGGCATATCGTCATTTTCAAAGACAAGCGGGTGATCTCATAGGAAGACAAGGCCTCACGCTACCCATCCCTGTGTAATACTCGGCACAGCCGACACATATTATCAGCTAGCTATGGGTTCGAAGTAGTCGAAAAGGAGGTGAGATAGTAGGCAAGCCTGGATATAGAAAGCTTGACGCGGGGTGCCAGTATACGACCCGATGAAAAGAGGTTAACGGCCGCTTCACCCTCAGCGAGCCAACATCGGAACATACAACTAGCTATGGGTTCGAAGTAGTCGAAAAGGAGGTGAGATAGTAGGCAAGCCTGGATATAGAAAGCTTGACGCGGGGTGCCAGTATACGACCCGATGAAAAGAGGTTAACGGCCGCTTCACCCTCAGCGAGCCAACATCGGAACATACAACTAGCTCTCGCATTCACGGCAACAGGTCACACTTGTTGGGCTGTGCGGCTAGGCAGCGAGAGGCCGTCCAGGTCCAGTAGACGTGGAAACAGCACGTAACACAACGAGGGGCCTCCAAAGCAGAGAATATAAGCACTTGTTTTTGACCGCTTTTCCAACGCCATGGTTCCCAATCCATGGCGCGCCCGCCGGCTGAGCTATGTACAAAATCCCATTCGCTATTAAGTCCACCCAACGCCATATTATCCCCGGACCCGATGTCGGGCGGCCAATCTTATAGAAGGTAGCGCAAGGGAACCCTCCTGGAGAAGTCGTGACGCCAGCCGGCATCCTTGACTCGCTTCACTCGTCTGCTTTCAAAACAAAAGCCAGCCCGATTATAATCCCTCTCATTATTTGTCCATTTTTCTCCAGGGCTCGACCCAAAACATGACCAAAAGCCTCTCGTTCGCGACGACCGATGCGAGTGTGCAGCCCGAAACTCAATACGCGAAGGAGCAACGAATGGAGAAGCAAGGAATTGCAGGGGGCTGAGGGCAGAGACACCGGACTAGGCGACATTCCCCACGCCACCCCCGTGATTCCCCGTCGTGTCTCTCTCTGATTTGACCGCGGCGCTACACTAGGCCGTCAGCTCGGTGCGTTCCAACGACCAGGTTACGCGTAATCGCTTGGTCGGCTGATCAGGTGGTCCGCTTAGAGCTGCCGAGGAGAGAAAGATTTGAAAAGGCAGGAACAAAGTTAAATAGTAAATTGAACACGGACCAAAAGCAAAAACAGAGATATTATTGAAATATAACGCCGTCCTGGTATCTTGGGTTGCGATTTAGGGGCCCAAAAAAATGATGTGTTTATGTGGCAGGGTGATGGGAAAATGGACGAAATTCGTGTACGTCGTAACCAATGCTGGCAAGTGGTGGGTGTCGAGATTAGGGTAGGCTCGCCCACTTGTTGCAATCCCGTTTAGTCTCGAATGGAGACGGCTTTGCTGAGGCGCGTCCTAAGCGGTGGGCGTATCGCGAGCAGGAGTTTGGCTGATACGTTTTGCCGTCAGCGTATTTAGTTGGGTTTGGCAGCCTGAGTAAGATGACCAGGCCGATGGATTTGCTATTCCTCCGTTCGCCTGGAGGCAGTTAAGATGAATGCCGGGAGCCGTGTTCAGTCGATGTCGTCTGGCGAGGCGTTGGTGACCTTGAGAACCTTGGCCGGCTCGTGGACGGGCCTCGAGTAGTCGCGGTTGTCCTGCATCGACAGGAAGCTGTCGTGGCTCTTGTTGAGATCCGTCCGGCCGTAGATGCCGGTCGACGGGTTCATTCTCGGATCTCCCGGCATCAGCATGCTGCTCCTGCGGCCGCTCGAATGGTCGCTACCGTGCGTCGCGTTCGTCGGACGCCTGCCGCCGGGGCGCCCGCCGAAACCGTCACCCCCGTCGGGCGACCTGGGCACGTGTGCCATGGCTGCTCCGCTGCCCCTGGGGCTCTCGGAGCCCTCGTAATCTTCCTCGGCCTTGGCCTTCCTGCGGCGCATCACTAGGAATCCGGCGATGCCGCCGATGGCAAGAATCGCCAAGATGCCCACCACTATCCCCGCGATGGCTCCGCCACCGAGACCACCGCCATTTCCGCCGCCTGACCGATTCGCTTCGGATGGGTCGGTGTTGTCGGGATTGGCTGGCGCCGTGACCGTCTTGATGACCCCATCTATGGTCACCGTCTCGATGAGCTGCGTCGTCCTCCTCGTCGTACCCCCGGCCGAAGTAGTCTAAGTATCAGCCCCAGTCAGCTTCCGTACCATGCACTAGAAATCCCAACATATAGCAGTAAGGCCTGCAATGCCATAGTCACCAGCGGCTGATGTATGTCCATATACGACGCAAAGGGCGGGTCCATACTGTGTCTTCGGACGTGGACGAAGAGGACGGGGAGGTTGTTACCGTGACCCGGTCGGGATGCCAGGTCGTTTGGGGTCTTCTTCCCTGTGTTCACGGCAATGACTGTCAAATCGGGCATCCTCTTGGGTTGTCCTTTCTTGACCCATCGTTACCTGCAATGACAAAGAAGAGCGGATCACGGCGAGAGGACCCAGGAGCACATGTCGAGCACAGCGAGAGAACATAGAAATACATCAAGACATGCCCATCATCGAACCAGTCGACTTACCAACGTCTCTTCAGCTCCTGAGGCAGCAGTGGCGGTGAGGGGGTTCGCATTGATACGCATGTACCCAAAGGTTCTGTCACCTCCGCAGAAGTCTGGAGGGAACCCCGGGCACGATTTTTTGCACTTGTCCGTCGACACCTGGATCTCGTTGGCTGGAAGTATGCTGGAGCACCAGCAATTGTTCTGCTTCACGATCGCGAGCCCGAACTTGCGATCCCTGCAGAATACCTGGCACAGGCCTTGAGATTGGAAGTCACTGTAGTCTGAGGGGTTGGGGCTCATGTTAGCGCTGTGTCAGGAGGAACGACAATTTTCCGAGTATTTTTATTGCACTTACTCGCCGGCGTCGTGCCAGTGTTGATGTTAGAGCAGTAGTCCACGCTGATCAGCTGGGCAGCGGCAAGGCTTGTCCAGAAAAAGAGGACAGCGGCCATGGCTAGAGCCCAGCTCGTGGGCTGTCCCCGCGACAGAATCATGGCGAAGGTGCCAAGCCGTAGTTCTAGAGGGCTATACTGTTGATGGGCGGGCGTTCCACAAAGGTGGCAATGTCGGACGTGGTGGCCCAGTGCTCGCTCTCACGAAGCTCCCACTAAGCCAATCTCGTGATGGATCAGGCTATGAGCCACCCGCCATATCACGACACGTAGAGGGGTGTTCTGGAGAGTGACTGAGGCAATGGGCTGGGGCGCTGTCGGGAGGGCTAGGGCAAAGCGTAAATGCCCAGTCAGAGTGGTCGGAGGCCCTACGTCTAAAAGGCCTGTTGGTCGGCGACTCCGAAAGCGAGTATTGAAGAGGTTGGCTAGGTTGTCGTCGGGATCGGGGCTTTGCAGCGGTGCAGGCGTTGCAAAACGACAGTGAGGGTGTCGGGCTAGCTTCGGGAAACGCCCGAGGGAGCAAAATCGGGTGAGGTCGGTCAGTCGATGGAAAGATCGAGATGCTCGATTCCTACTGGACGAGGGACCCAAGAAGCAAGCCCAATGGCAGCGCTGGACGCGGTGAAAACTCGAAAGCGGAATCAGAACGAGTGAGGACTAGGAAAGGGGAAAAAGGAAAAAGGAAATAAAGAAGAAAAAAAAAAGAAAAAAACTTTGCCCCTGGCGCTGGGTTCAACCGCAACAAAGCCTGCTCGTTCGCTGAGTGCAGGCCCGGAAGTGAGTGGAGTGGGAAAAAAGGGCGAAAAGAAACGGGGACGACGACCAGGCCGAGAGAGGTGATTGTCTTGGGTTAAAAGGCCCAAGGGTGGAACCCGAGGCCGAGCATGTTGGGTCTGACTTGGAGCGGCAGCAGCCAATGCGGTCACTGCACCGCGCCCGCTTGGCAGGCAGGCCGCGCTAAACAACGGGGCCTGGCACCGACACGGTTCCTCTGGCCTCAGTGGAGATGGCAATGGGGCCGGCGGCTGGTGGGCGCCCCTGCGCGTGCCTGGCCCTAGCAAGATGCGACCACTCTCTGCCCTTGTTGCTGAACTTGGCCCCAAACAAACACCAGGTCGGGTTGATGGCGTCACCGCCAGCCGTAGGTGATGCGTCGAGGAAACAGGTCCTGGCCCGCCGTCGTCTGGCTTGAGCGTTTCGGGTGAGGGGGCGCAAAATTAGCTGCCCAAAAAGCCACAAACTGAAGATCGTTTTCCTTCTAGCTGTCAACATCCGATGTTAGAGCTTGCGTGCGGCGGAGTAGCGTTTGGGTGGCGGACGGTTGAGAAGCAGCCAAGCAAGCACGCACTCCTCCATGGGTTTCCTATTCAAGCAACGCCGTCTAATGGATGGGTTGCCTTGCAGGCCGCTGCCAACTCCGTGTGAATCTCGAGCGCACATTCCTCGGTGGTGCCTAACAGGGGAATGAGGATCGCCGCGCCCCAAGGGCCGGCAAAAAACACTGAGCCAAGAAAACAAAAAAAGGCGCCGTCCGTTGCCCAGCCGAACCGGCCTGTGTCACCGCACTCAATCTCACACAGCGTTTTGGCCCGGCGGTGTTTTTGAGGAACTACCTAGGTACCTACCCATGTAGGTGTCGCATCCGTGAGTCGTCTCTCCGTCTTGGGACCTCGCCCATTTCGCCCAATTTAGCCTCCCATAACGGCTCATGTTATTTTCATCGACCATTCATTTACCAAGGGCGCGGGCGAGCGGCGCGGGTAGGTTTTGCTTCGTTTGTTGCTCGTCCGCCAGACCTCATTCTAGGGTCCCCCTTGTCCCCAGAAGACCAGGATAAGGGGTCAACTCGGGTGTGGGTGGAGTTGCCGGGCTCACTGACGTGGAGCCGGACTTCGCTTTCTGAAGGTCCATACGAATTCCTGAGAACATGTGGGAAAAGAAAAAAAGGCGCGGAAGTTCCGTAGATGTTTGGTCCACCGATTTCCGTCCAGTGGATTGACCATCATGCCAACGGCTACGGCCCCTCCTGCAATTGGGTAACAGAAACACCAGACTAGCTGTCTCAAGTTGGGTGACCGTACACAGACCACACAGACTTGCGCTATCAAGTCTCGCCGAGGAATTGACAGCGTCCCAGGGTCAGCCGCAACACCAAGCCAAGACAAGCGCGATGATACAAAGTGTATTTACTGCCCTAAGATTCATGTCCACCCTCTAAGAGTCAATTCACATGCACGGCTACGCACGTACGGTGGCGGAGTGCGATAAACCTCGACGGAGTGAGGCGGAAAAAAACGTCAAAGGCAAGTGGTATCAGTGAAGGACGGGAGGTGACGCAAGCAGCAGGACGGCGAGGATGAGTTGTGCAAAAAGATTACAAGCCCCCACCCGCACGAGTCGAAATGCATACCAAAGATACGCCGCCATGATCTGAGCGCCGTGTCCGGAGAGTTATTTCCTGGAAGAGGAAGAGCGTAAGAAAGGACGGGAAAGGAAGGATCTTAATGAACCGAACAAAACGTCTGAGAAACAAATGTGACCCCCGCGCGCGCCCACAGCCCACAACCCACGCCACTCGCGGGAGCCGTCTCAGGTTTGTGATACGAACTTGGGTCCCTTCACCACGGATGGAGCCATGGATTCCCTTCCCACCCCGCTGATTAGATTATTAATTCGGATAGGCAGAGATCTCGCAATCAATTGGCACAGCCCCGGCATGGCCGAACCGGGGCTACGGGTGTTTACGCGGTCGGCAAAAAGGGGAGCTAGCCAAGCTTTTCTTTTTTATTCCTGTTTGTTTTTCGACGACGCGAAAGCATAACCCAACCTATCAGTCACGCGCTTGGCTGTGGTGGGGTTAGTGGTGGTGATGAGTGGTGGCGTGCATGCATAGCATCGTGCATTACGAGCTCTTTTGCGGAGGGCGCCCATGATGATGATGGTGGTGATGGTGATGGTGATAAACAAAAAGAGCCGGATGGAATACGAGGGGGTTCCATTGGTCGTCGTGATTAGAACATGGCGTTATCAATATGGGGCAGCCAGTAAAAGTGTGCGCCTGGCCAATCCACACATCCAAGACGCACAGCACACTGCATGCAGCAAGAAGCACGGATGGAAAGCGGCACCCGCAGGAGCAGGACGTTGCGCTCCAGTTGGGTGCATTTTGCTTAAAACTTCCAGCCAATGGCTTTCATTCGCCTCTGCTTTCTTCCGTGATTCCAACGATCTGCGCAAGGGTCTGAACTGAACCAAAGGCCCTCATCACCCATATTCTTTGCTTCCGGTTTGCAACCCTTGTGATTCCACGACCTTCCTTTTTCTTTTCTTTTCTATCTACCGGCGTGCATGCCCAGGTAGACGCTTGATGAATGGCATTGAAGCCAAGCTGCCAGATATCACGGGGTGTTCCATCCACCCATAATTGCCTCGGTCTCAGCGTATTGGCATAGATACGCCCCAGATGATCAAGTCCAAGTCTTTGTTTCGTGTCCCAGGTTGCATGAAAAGCAGCAGCTGCCAGAAAGGACGGACACAGGGAAGGTCCTCGGCGGCTGATGCGCGTATTGAATGTCGAGTGGGGGACATACGAATGCTGATCATGGGAGCAATAAAAAAAGAAAGAAGAAGAAAAGGAAAGAACCAAAAAAAAAAGAAAGAAGAAGAAGAAAAGGAAAGAACCAAAAAAAAAAAAAAAAAAAAAAAAAAAAAAAAAAAAAAAAAAAAAAGAAAAAAAAAAAAAAAAAAAAAAAAAAAAAAAAAAAAAAAAAAAAAAAAAAAAAAAAAAAAAAAAAAAAAAAAAAAAAAAAAAAAGAAAAACACCATTGGCCTCTGCGTCTCTCACTGGGTCTGTCGAAATCTCGATCGAATCGCAGGGACCCAAATATGTCCGACGGCTTTGCCTCGCCTCGCCCTGCCCTGTCCAGCCAAAAAACCCTTTTGCTCACAGTTATGTGGGCATAATGGGTCCCCGCATCTCGCCGCCCGGGGACCGGTGCCCGTCCACCCGTGCACCTCCCGCACTACGCTTCGTGCTCGGTTCGGGTGGGAGATGAGGATNGTACCCTCTTACTTCCTTATCATCATCATCCCGCTAGACAGGCATCGACACACAATGTTTGCATCTCTTATGGCTGCATTCTCGGGCGGATAGGTGGTTTTTTTTTTTTTTTTTTTTTTTTTTTTTTTTTTTTTTTTCACGCGTCCTTCCACCACAGGGAAGCAAGTGCTGCTCCGCAAAGATGATGATGTCACGGTCCTCTGATCCCATTTTCCCCCAATTCCAAGAACTACCTAAAGTATGCTACGCATTGAGGGCAACGCCTGGAAGCTAATCCTACAAAACATCTTTGTAATAAAAAGTGATAATCCGGCTTCCTGCTGAGAATCCACTCACTCACTCACTCCTCTTTGCTCCAAAAGCCAGGTCGGCCCATGGTTGAGGCCGAACGTCAATAATAATAAAGAGAGAATAAATGCTGGAGGAAGTCCTGTAGCCCATCAAAGAAATATGAATTGCTTCCGAAAGGGAGTGAGGTCCTGAACGCCCACTGGTCCAAAGCCCAACCCCTCACTTATCAAGCCCCCCCCCTTTTTTTTTGCCCTCCGAGTCTGCGGTTCCACGTCGCCAAGCTTCCAATGATGGCCGGTCGGTCGAACCTCGGTCGGAGCAAGGGGGAGGAAAAAACAAAAACAGAAAAAAAAAAAAAAACAAGCAATGATTTGTCTGTGCCCCTAGCTTGTATCCGTCCGTGCCACACCCACCCATCATGATGAGCGCCGGAGGGGGCTGCTGTTCCTGCTGGTGCTCCGCGTCTCCTCCTCCTCGATCCGCTCCACCATCTCCAGCACCCGCCCGATGGTCGGCGGCCGCTTGAGCCGGACGGCCTCGGCCGTCATGATGATGTGTGGCGTCCCGGAGTCGGTCGAGAAGCGCGAGTCGGTCGATGGCCTCCGGTTGTGCACCGAGAGGAAGTCGGACGCCGTCGTCGACGCCAGTGTCGACCTCGAGAACCGCTTCTCGTCGCCGCCGTTGTATTCGCTCCCTTCCGACTGGCCCGCGGGAGTGTCTGCCCTGTCGTATTGGGGCATCATTCTATTGTTGTCGTCGTCGTTGTTGTTCCTGTTCTCATCGTTCTCATCGTCGTCCATGGCGCTGGTGTCGTGAACAATGATGATGCTGCTTTTGCCCGGCGTCTCGTCGTTGGCCTCTGATGTCCTGGGCACGCGCACCAGGTCAGGCGTTAGCCGGGCCAGCACACCGCCGCTGCCGCCCGACCCGCCTCTCAGGTTCGCGCTGGCCGATCCGTAGTCCCAGAACGGGTCCCAGTCCTCGCTGTCGTTGACAAGGGGAGGTAGGAGACGGGTGCCGGCGCTGCCCTTTCTGTTGCCGCTGTCCGAGGCGGAGCTGAGGCCGGCCGCGCGAGTGCCTTTCTCTTTTGCAGAGGATGGCGAGCCGGACGGTGTTTTCTTCAGTAGGCCGCGGTCCCCGAGGTCGCCCCCGAGGTCGGCACCGCCGCTGTCGTCGTCCTCGTCCTCCTTCTCCGTGTCCATGATCTCGACCTCCTCCTCCCTCTCTATCTCGGCGTTGACCACGCGCAGGGGCTCTCTAGGCACCGTGAACATGACCTGCACCAATCTCCGCTCCGACGCCCTCTCAATGTCCCAGTCGTCGTCGTCGTTTCCGATCCCGTGGTAGCGAGCACCGCCGTCGTGGGCGGCCGTTCCACCCCCGCGGCCGGTGCTGGGGCCTCCGCCTCCGCCGCCGCCACCAGAGCCCGGGATCTCGTCCATCCATGCCTCGCGGCCCTGCTTCCGCCGCGAGAGAACGCTCGGCGCGCCCGTCAGGTCAGGGGATTCGTAATCCCCGCCCTCGAAGCTCGTCGGGCTCTCGTTGCGGCTCGACTCGCTGCTGCTGTCACCCGCGCCATTGCTGAAGACCCGGCGGAAGCTGCCCAGCCACGAGCGGCGAGGCTTACTCTTGCTCGGGCTGCCGGGAGCGTCGTCGTGGCCGTCGTCGTCATGGGGCTCCGCTCGCGGTGACGTACCGCCGAGCAGGCTCCCGCCGCCACTGCCTCTTACGAGCCCGATTTTGTTGCCGTTGTTGTTGTTGTTGTTGCTGTTGTTGGTATTTTCACCACTTACGCTTCCAGCACCACCCGACAGCAGCATCGGGCCCTCCGCCTGCATCGCCGCGAAGCTCGACCGCGCCGTGTTGAACGAAACTCCTCCGCTGCTGCTGCCGGAGCTGCTCCCTAGACGTCGATCGTCGTCTACGCCCCCGCCACGCGCCGTCCCTGCCGCGGCGACCGATGTCGCCAGGGCGGCGATGCCAGAACCCGTCCCAGGTCGCGACCGCACCGATTCGGATCTAGAAACAAAGTTGTCGAAGGCGCTGCGGTTGGACTCAGAGAGGTTGCTGGCCGTGCGGCCGCCCTCATCGTCTCCTGCAGCAAACGAGACCGCGCTATTCCTTCTGTTAGATCTGACCGAAGGTCGACGCGTGGGAGAGCGCCGGCTTGCACTGCCGCCCGTCAGGTTGAGCGGCGCAACGGTGAGTGGCGGTAGCATGGGAGCGGTAGCTGCGACCCTGGTGGTCGTCGTGCTGTGTGGGCCAATATGTGCCGCGAGGACGGCGTCTGTGTTGTCGATGTCCGAGACCCAATCTTGCACCTCGGGATCCTGCGGTAGCGGGGCGCCGCCGCCGATGCTATTTATGCCCTCAGGACTTGGTGTTGTGCTCCGCGGTGGTGCCGATGCGTTCCCCAGGACACCCTTCTCGCCCGTGGTGCTCGTGGGCGTCATGAATGGGTCACTAGACGTTTCCATATCCTTCGAGTCCGGGCCCATCGACGCTGGTAGCCCAAAGTCTGCCTCACCATCCTCGTCCGCCTCGTAGATGGGGTGGATGTTTCCGGATCCAAGCATGCCGCCACCCGCCCGCGGGCTGCCGCCGTTGTCAGGCCCCCCGGGCGCCTGAACATACAAGCCTCTTGCGCTCCGTGGGTTCACGCCTTTGCGCATGGCCATCGGTGGCGGGTAGCTCGGGCCGCCCGGGCCACGGGCGCCGCGCAGAGACTCATAGCCCAGCGAACGGCTCCCGCGCACAAACGGGTCGGGCCCGCCAGTATACCAGTCGCTGGGACCCGACGGTCCCCTCGCCGTGCCCCAGGCGTACGACGGCCCGCCAGCGCGCTCAGCCATCTCGTCCTCGTCGGGAAGGAAGAGGTTAGCGTCCTGAGCCAGGGCGCGGACGGCCGAGTTGCGTCGGTGGTTGCGCTTGTACCTCCTCCACCATAGGATACCGACCACGATGGCAGCGGCTCCGCCGATACCCACGCCCAGGCCTACACCGAGCCCAATATCTCTGCTGTTGTTGTTGGGCGGTGTCGATTCCGACGACCCAGGTCCTGTGCCCGCACCAGAGGAGCCGTCATATGAGGGGTTGGTGTAGTCTCCAGACCATGTCATAGACGTCAGGTTTAAGAACATGGGCACGTTCCCACCCGCCTGTCGCTTTTTCAGCTTGGAGTTGGTCAGTGGCCCTACGCTGTAACCTCCGTAGACCATCATCACATTTCCAGGCAGCAGGGTAGCGCCGTGACCGAAGATACCGGGGCCTTGGGGCTGCGCAGATGGAATTTTCCACCTCCACTTATCGAAGGCGTCGCCCATCTCGATGATGGCGAGCTGCGGCTCCGCGGCCCGGCTGGTGTCTCCAACCCACCCTCCCAGAACGACGATAGAGTTCCCATCCCCACTAAGGATCGCCGTGTGCCCGGATCTGCTGTCCACGTCCGTGGGGAGCTCGCGGCGCTCTTTCTTGCCGTCTTTTCGGAGCGTCAGCTCTGTTGGAGCGGACGACGGCTGCTTGATGGAAACGAAGCTCCAGACCTCCTCAGGCAGACTCCAGATGGCGGCACCGCTCATGTTAATAAAGGCTGCCTGCGTGTGGCCGCCCAGGAGGACGCTGTTGATCGACTGCGTGATGATGCCCGATCGGTTGGCTATCGACGGCGTTAGGGGCGTGAGGGAGAAGCCGGCATTGGCCACGGGCGGTCCCTTGCTGATAATGGGGCTGACGTTGTAGGCGGCGTTGGGCGGCTGGCCGAGCTTCAGCATCTGGTTGGAGTAGGCCGCGGCCCTCGTCCACGTCGACCCGGTGGTATTAGCCCACGGGCACATGCCGCCATAGACATATATCGAGGCGGGCGAGACGGTCGGCGCAACCTGGGCGGAAAAGCTTAGGGCGCCGCCCAGGAAGGACGGGACGCCGGCCGTAGAGTTGCCGCCGGTGACAGGCGGCCCTCGACTGCTCCATATGCTGCTGGTAGTTGAGTCGCTGAGCGGCAGCGTCCATAATGCCGGCTTGTCCGCGCCAGGCCAGCACCTGCCCACGTAGGCGCCAATTGTGTTGTTTCCGATGAATGCGGGCGCAAAGGCGGTGGTATGGGCCTTCCGTTCCCCTCCGGAGAGGAAGGGCAGGCCTGATGTGATGGTCTGAGTTCGAAGCGAGGAGGCTCGTACCGTAGTTGAGATGTCCAGAGCCAGCAAGTCGACGGACGAGGGCGTCGGGGCGAAGATGTATGCGATAGAGTTGTCATTCTTGCCGTCATGCGAGCCCGTAGAGCCGGGAAGGAGGATGGTCGTCGGGATGTAAGGAAGGACCGATGGAGGTGCGGCTGTGGCAGTCGACGTCAGTGACAGCAGGATCAGGACGAAAACCCAGGCTAGGGTGCGTCGGGTAGTTGCCGCCGCCGAGACGGACGGGGCGTCCGAGCCCAGATTCGAGGTGGACAGCATTTGGGCTTGCTTGCTGCCGTGGTCACACCACTGCTGTCCCAAAAAGACGGAATGCGGCCTGTCTCAGAGCCAGAGCATGACGTCCTCGCCGGCTCCTCACCCGTTAGTCGCTCGGTTTTTGCGGACCAAAACCGCGGGAAGGGAGTGAGGAATGGCCAGACTGGCGGGCACGCGCACAGGCGGTGAGACAAGCGGGGAGACGAAGGGAATGGACAAAGTGCCAAAGGAAAAAAAAAAATAAATAAATAAAAATCAAATATCAAAAACCCGAGGAAATGGCGCAACGGCAATCTTAGCCAAGCATATTAATGGGTCACAACTCTTCCTATAGCACGGTGATCAACCTCGCAGCTCCCCGCGCATGCTGCAAGCAGGAAGAGGCAGCGAGGAGGGGACGGAGCAGGGTTCAAGCACGGACAGACGAACGAACGAGAAATAAGAAAGGTGGAGGCGAGAAGGAAAGCACTGGAGACGAGCGGGGAGGTGGTTGACTGTGTTTTCGAGGCGGGACAGCCCAGGCCTGGCCAGGAACCAGCAATGGCATGGGCCAACACTTTACCATAAAGTTCGGTCGGCCGTCACGGTGACAGCCTCTACATCCTCACCCATGTGCGCATCGACAGCCCACTCGACCAATGGCAACGCCAGCGCATGCAATGGCGGGAAGTGGACGCTGAACGACGCGGGCGGTGGTGTGTTTTGTCACTCTGGTCGTCCCAGCAACCATCTGGGTCCGGCGCCAGCGGCTGCGGATATCCAACCCCGCCCCTGGCAGACAGCCAACCAGCGATTTCCTTTCGGTCGCTGCCGTGGGACAAGGGCCCTTGCGGTTGGTGCCGCGCCAGCAGGGTCTGGCACCTGACAGACACCGCAAATCCTTCCAAAGTTTGGTTCGGAAACGCGCCAGACTCGAAAGGAATCAATATTTTCACAAGTGCGCAAGCCCATTCCCGAACCGTTTGACCGCCACGCCGCATTCGATTTCGTGCTGGAGTGCAATACGAATGGACATGGCCCTTTCTGCGGCTGGGGGCAGGGCACGATACACACATGCAGCTGGGACGGGTAATCTGTTCAATGGAATGAAATGCTACTGAATCACGTTTCCAGCGGGCAAACAATCGCCCTCCACTCATCCCCACAACGAGCACCTCCCTATCACGCATTCCGTCTATCGCGTGATATAGGGCCCCGTCTTGTTGCAGTCGATATCTGAGAATTCGCTTCCGGCATCTCGTTCGACTCCATTTGCGAGGAGTTCTGGGCCGTCCAGAGTGGAGGAGCTGCCAGATTTGGTAGGTAGCTGACGGCGATACCATTGAGCATGATCCTGTATGTGGCTCGAGCTTTGGCCGGTCTCACAGGTGAGCAACCACGGCGCTGGGTATTGGAGCCAAGAAAAAGGGGGTAAAAAAAAAAAAAAAAGCAAAGAAAAGCAGAATTTGAACAGCAAGGATGGGCAAGGCGGTGGAATTGGAGAAATTAGAGGCAGAAAAGCAAGGATGAACAAGACAAGGCGAGAAAAACGAAACAGCTACACCACCCTCCTCGCCTCCTTAGCCTCCATCTCCTTGACGCGCTGCCGGAGCAACACCACCTCCTCCGCCAGGGCCTTGGCCCCCTGCTCGACGCCGGCGAACTCGCTGAGCACGTCGGCCTGGTCCTCGACGCGCTTGCGGTCCTCGCGGAGGGCCTTGACGTCGGCCTCGAGGGCGGCCACGCGGACGCGGAGCATCTCGTTCTCGGCCACGGCCCGCACGCCGTCGGCGGCCTTGCCGTGGTACCGGTCCTGCAGCTCGCTGACGCGGTCGGGCCAGTGCGGCGTCGGCACCGACGCCACCGTCGGCGCCATCCCCTGCTCCATGCGCCGCGTGTACTCGACCGCCGGGTGATGCTCCCAGGCGGGGATGACAAAGATGGTGCCCGGCTCGTCACTGCCGCTGCTATTGCCGCTGCTGCCGCGCTTGATGCGGTAGTAGCGCGTCGGCACCGTGATGTGGGCGATGCCGCGCGCGTACCCCTTGCCGCGCTCCTCGACCCACACGCGCTCGCCGACGGCGCCGAGCGACCGCCAGATGCGCTCCTTCTGCTCCACCAGCGCCTCCTCGCGGTCCAGGAGCTGGTGCAGGTGGCCGAACACGTCGTCGCCCGCGTTGGCCAGCACCCACCGGTCCTGCGGGTACACGGCCTGGCGGCCCACGGACCGGGCGTCCGGGCCCAGCGCCGTCAGGTGCTGGCGCGGCGTCACGGCCTCGCCGCGGAGCAGGTCCGTCAGGTGCGCGTGGCTGAGCTCGAGGTCGTGCATGCGCCCGACCAGCGCCTGCGCGAAGGCTAGCAGCTGGCCCAGCAGCGTGTTGCGCGCCGCGCGCCGCTCGTCATCGTCGACGGCGTCGTCGGTCGGCATGATGGCCAGGATCCCGCCCTGGGCGCTGAGCTCGTGGTCGAGCCGCTCGAGGCAGGCGTTTGCGTGCATGAGCAGGTTGTGGTGGCTCGCGTACGGCATGCGGCTCGGCTCCCCTTCGCGCCGCGGGTCCCCCGCGCCGTCGTGGAGCGCGCAGTGGTAGCGTGTGCCCAGCACGTCGTGGTGCGCCTCCACCTCGTTCAGCAGGCTGTTGAGCCGCCGGTGGTGGTCCGGGTCGTCGTTGGCGTAGGGCGTCGTCAGTGACGAGAGCCAGTCCATGGCGTCGCCCAGCTGGATCTTGCGCCGCGTCTCGCCGTCGTCCGCCCCGTCGATCTCGCCCGCCGCCGCCTTGTCGGTCACGCAGAGCTGCGCCACCACCGCCGCCAGCGACTGCAGGTGCTGCTTGAGCGCCAGCAGCGTCGGCGCCTGGCCCGGCGTCGACAGATAGCTGCAGTTGAGGTGCTGCAGCACCCCCGGCACCTGCTGCAGGTCGATGGCCATCTCGCGCGACCACTTGGAGAGGTACGGCAGCGCATGGTCGTTGCCCGGGATGTAGCCGTAGCGCGCCAGCTCCGGGTCGTAGACGTGCTCCTGATCATGCGACATGCTTGCGCTGTTGTGATTAAGTGGCTTTTTTTTTCGCGCAAGATCTACTGATGTGTCGTTTTCTGCTTGATATCACCAGTGAAGGAGTTCCGTATCGATTTTTACAAGGCAAATAAAAGCAGAAAGCCACATCTGGTAGCTTAAGATGCTACTGGACTCAGACAAACAGTCCATTGTTTGTCGTCGCGACGCCCTGCCTGGCTGGCAGCTGCGTTGGCCGCTTTCGATCCAAGGGAAACGTTTGGAATGTCGTTGCGACGGCGATATCCCTTGCGAATTCCAGCACCATCTATCTGTCTGCAACAATGCTTGTCCCTTCCACACAAGGGAAAGAAGCTGAGGAAGCGGCAACTTTTTATCGCTATGTGGGAGCGGTGGCTGCCGACATGCCCTTCTTCTTACCTGACCGTGTCAATGCACCAAGAGGGCGAGGGAGATGTCCACAGCGAGGAGGGCCGTCGATTGTAGGGGTTAGCTTTGCGGTGCGCCCCTGTTCACTGGCCGGATGCGGAGGCCTTACACAACCCTACCGTCTGGCGGCCTTTTTGTTCAGCAAACAAGCGGGCAAGTAGCCCATCCGTCCGAGATGCATTCGCGTCTTTCACTCACTCGGGCAGCGGAAGTACCCGTGGAAAGCCAGCATCGAAGATGTCACACATGCGGTCCGTGGGGTTGCTGGCTGTCAAAACAGCCACAATGATCATCCCCCAGCTCGTATCTGGCTAGCTGTTGGAGTGATCGCCCTTCACCAACCAGAAAGGCTGAAAATGGGAGCAATCACAGGCCTCCACGAAGTGAGAACCCACTCCTACTTCGGCAATGGATGGGACGGTGGCTAAGCGACACGGACCGCTTGGCAGAAAATTACCGGTAGTCCCTGTCTCTTTTTTTCTGTGACCTCATCCGGCTGCTGTGCTCATTTGCTTGTTCGCAGGGTGCTTTGCAGGATTTTTTTATATTCCTCGTCCCTCGCATTAGGTTGGCCACTGCTGCTGACATCTGACGAGACAACCAGACCCGGTTTCCCTTGGGAATCTGTCTCGGCAACCCGGCAGACCCTGAATTGAAAGCTGATCTCAGAAAGAGATTGTGAGTGCACAACAAGTATTCTTCGGAGATCGCCGTGCCAACGTCCAAGACATACCGCCCGTCCTTCCTTGTTACATGTTTGCGCAACGCAACGGCAGAAAGCGGCTGCTGTCGGCAGACGAACGTGATATGCCAGTGTTCGGACATCGGAGCCCATTGAGCACGAGGACGATTGGACTACGTCACGACTGAGTCCAGAATAACGGTGGCGCTTCACTCTGCGGTCACAGAATGCATCATCACTCTGGCTCTCTGCAGCTCGATGTTGACGCGGGCGGGTCTGTGTGATACACGCACATTAGGGGATGGCCTAGGCCCACCAGACCGGCGAATCTCAAGGGCGGTGCCGAGGGCAACTAGCGCCTGAAATTTACGCCCTGTCTCGGTGGAATCACAATCGTCGAATCATTGATTTGGACTGATGGAGCTGAACGAATGGCTGCCTCTTGGTTTGGCGAGCCGCTAGTGATGTCTGGTTAATCTAGCGCCCCCAGGAAGGGTCCCCTTCAGTTTGGACTTTTATGGCGAGGATTCTGATCTCACACAAGTCGGTGAAAGGATGACATGTCTGCCGGAGAGCAGGGAAGGGAAAAAAAAAAAAAAAAAAAGAAGAACAGGGTCCGTCGTGCAGCTCTAGATGTGGTCCGATCCATTATGACACCTCCCAAGCCACCCACCACAATGAAAACGAAGAGAGAAAAAAGCTTCGTCGCTCCCAGCCGCCCGCCTGCAGGGTCGCACATGGGGTGTGCCAGCGGGGATGTGCCCTCAAACCTGTTTGGATTTTCCAAATAGCCCAGCCCAGCCTGTTCACCTCCACACCCTCCACTGCTACCCCCTGGCCAGCTCAGCAGGGATTGGGCCGTGGTTGCTGTCGTCATAGCTGGTTCCCATGGAATTGCTCGGGTTGCGAGAGGAGAGGCCCATTCGATCGTGGCACACGCAGCGGACAAGATCCCCACGCAATCTGGAACCATGCCATGCGGTGCCATGCGGGTGCAGAACCAAAAACTAGGAATGGATGGCTAGCCCTGCAGCTGCTGTTGCGGTGGAGGGTATTTCATATGACCGACCGACAGCCTTCCTCCTTCCGCTTTCCCTCATCCCGATAGCTAGCCACGGACAACGTCGACATTTTCCTCAGCTTGTGACCGTCGAGGGTCGATCAGGATCCGTGCGCGCGTCGGGCCTCGATCAGCTCGCGTGTGCCACCGGGATAACTCGTCGACCCCCCTGTGCTGCCGTACAAATAACCCATCTCGCCCGCCCATACCATTTCTGGTCACCCTGAGCAAGCTGGAGGAGAGAAGCGACGACACAAAAGCCGCATTCACAGTGACGATCGTGATTTAGGTAAGTCGCATTCCTGCTGGCGCCTGTTGTGTCGGACCTTACAGACCCGAATTGTTTTGTTTGCCTGTATTTCGGCGCATTCCTCGTTTGCTTGCTCTCCCGCGCAACTTCCGTATTTCTTGCACCCATATCCACGGTGCCATTTCAAATTCCACCTCGACAAAACAGCACGACTAACTCCAGCGACGCAGAAACCTATCCCGAGGCCGTTTCCCCCTTGCTTTTCGGCCTGGTGCCGGCCCAATACCACCATCATGGCCAGCGATGAGCAGCTCGTCCAGGACTCGAGCGTTTCCGGTCTCGTCTCGACTCTAGTGCCCACCCTTGTGGTAGCCCTTGTCTACTTTTCCATCTTTCTGGTTCTGCGTATGAGCCAGCGAAGATGGTACGCTCCCCGGACCTACATCGGGAGTCTGCGTCCGAGGTAAGAAAGGAGCACCCAGCTTTGCACCTTGTCTATTTACCGCCTCGCCTGCACGAGAACAATGTGGTTGACCAGCTCCTAGTGAACGCACACCCCAGCTACCAAACGGTCTGCTCAACTGGTTTGGATCCTTCTATAAAATCCCGGACACGCACGCGCTCCGTCACCAGTCGTTGGATGCCTACTTGTTCCTCCGCTACATGCGCATGGCCATCGTCATCACCTTTGTCGGCTGCTGCATCACCTGGCCCATCCTCTTCCCTGTGAACATCACCGGTGGCGGCGGCAAGGACGGCCTCAACAAGCTCACTTATGCAAACGTCAACGTGGGAATCGAGGGCGGCCGCCACAGGTACTTTGCTCACGCCTTTACTGCCTGGATCTTCTATGGCTTTGTCATCTACCTCATCTTCCGGGAGTGCATCTTCTACATCAACCTGCGCCAGGCCTTCCTGCTCAGCCCGCTCTACTCGCGCCGCATCTCCTCTCGTACCGTGCTTTTCACCTCCGTCCCGGAGCCCTACCTGAATGAAGCCTCCCTCCGCCGCGTCTTTGGGCCTTCGGTTCGCAACATCTGGATCACCCACGAGCAAACGGAGGTCGAAAAGCTCGTCAAGGAGCGTGACGAGACTGCCTACCGCCTTGAGAATGCCGAGGTCAAGCTCATAAAGCTTGCCGACAAGGAGCGCCGCCTTGCGGTGAAGAAGGGTACTGCCGCCGAGGATGTCGAGAAGAACGGCCGAGGCACCGTTCCCGCCGAGTCCGGAAGCGTTGCCGCCCGCTGGATCTCTCCGGAGAAGCGCCCGACCCACAAGATCGGCCTCCTCGGTCTGCTTGGAAAGAAGGTCGACTCCATCGACCACAGCCGTACGGAGCTCCAGCGCCTGATCCCCGAGGCCGAAGCTGCCCAGCGCCGCTACCGCGCAGGCGAGTACAAGAAGATCCCGGGTGTCTTTATCGAGTTCCGCACCCAGGGCGAGGCCGAAGCTGCCTTCCAAGTGCTGGCGCACCAAAATGGCCTGCGCATGGCTCCTCGCCACATTGGAATCACCCCTGCCGATGTCATCTGGTCCTCTCTGAGCATTCCTTGGTGGCAGAAGGTCGTCCGCCGCTACATCGTTATCGCTTTCATCACCGTCATGATCGTCTTCTGGGCTGTCCCCGTGGCGGTCGTCGGTGTTATCAGCAACATCAACTACCTCATGAAAGAATTCTCTTGGCTCAACTGGCTTAACGCCGTTCCCGCGGTAAGACCACCTCGAACTCGAACCATCTCCCTATCGTTCCGTTGCACGCCAGCTGACCGCAATCTTTTTGTCTTCAGCCAATCATGGGTGTTATCACCGGCCTGCTGCCGTCCGTGGCTCTATCTATCCTAATGTCTCTCGTGCCGGTCATCATGCGACGTAAGTAGCCTATCCCCAGCAATGCACTTGGCTCAGGCCCGATTCCTTTTACCATGTCTAATATCATCGTGCTGACCTCGCAACAGTGTGCGCCAAGATCTCGGGCGAGCCGTCCTATTCCCGGGTCGAACTGTTCACGCAAAATGCATACTTCTGCTTCCAGGTCGTCCAGGTCTGGTTCGTCAGCACTGTCGGCGGCGCCGGTCCGGAGCTGTACAACCAACTTGTGGATATTGCCCAGGAGCCGGGCAAGCTCACCCAGGTCCTGTCCCAGACGCTCCCCAAGCCCGGGAACTTCTACAACAACTACTTCCTCGTCCAGGGCCTCACAATCGCCGCGGGAGTCCTCTCGCAGGTTGTTGGGTTCATCATTTTCATGATCATGTACAAGTTCCTCTCGGGAACCCCCAGGGCTCTGTACACCAAGTGGGCCAACCTGAGCGCCATCTCGTGGGGTAGCGTGATGCCCGTCTACACCATGATTGTCTGCATCGCCATCATCTACGCCGTCATCTCGCCGCTCGTCCTCGCCTTCGCCTGCATCGCCATGTGCCTCTTCTACGTGGCTTGGCGGTACAACATCCTGTTCGTGACCGACACCAAGATCGACACGCGCGGCCTCATCTACCCTCGGGCCATCAAGCAGCTCTTCACGGGCGTCTACATTGCCGAGATCTGCCTCATCGGTCTGATCGGTGCCAGCGGCGCCGCCTGGCCTGCCATCATCGTGGCGGTTCTGCTCCTCTTCACCATCCTGTGCCACTACACCATGAACATGGCCATCCAGCCTCTGCTGTACAACCTGCCGCAGACGCTCCTGGCCGAGGAGGAGGCCCTCCTCGCGCCGCCGGTGGCGCACCCTAGCAACGTGCCTGCTGCTAGCCCCGCATCGGGCGCCCTCGCAGCGGCCCCATCGGGCACGACCAACGGCAGCAATGCCCTGTCAACGGCGCCCGGCGCCCCGGCCGCCGCCTCTGCCAAGGAGGACCTGGAGAGCGGCGCGGTGGCCGCCACGGACGGCGGTGTCATCCAGAAACAGGGCAACTTCCTGACGCGTTTCCTGATGCCCTGGAAGTATGCCGACTACGCGACGATGCGCAGGCTGGTGCCGCGCGCCGAGGAGCTGGACCTGGACCTGGACAACCTGTACTCGGACGAGGTCAACGGCAACGCCTACTACCCACCCTCGACCATGAGCACGCCGCCGCTGCTCTGGATCCCGCGCGACGCGGCCGGCGTGTCGAGGCAGGAGGTGGCGCACACGTCCAAGATCATCCACATCACAGACGAGGGCTGCGAGATTGACGAGAACGGGAAGCTGAACTGGGACAGGGAGACGGCCCGCCCGCCCGTGTGGGAGGAGAAGGTTCTCTACTGAGCTGTCGGCCTTGACGAGGAAGCTCGCCCATTCATGGATCACTAGTTGCTGCCTCGGTCCGTTCCGGACAGTCTAGGAAGTCGGAGTGGGCAGCATCAGCTTTAGTGGATACTATTTACCGAAGCCGGGGCGGAGAAGGATAAAAGCGAGGAGGAAGCTTGGAGGAAGTTGTTTTCGTGATATTATGTTTTTGTTTTTTTCGGCGTCGACCTTGATCCTTTTCATGATACCCGCGTTGAGAAAGGTCTGATTCGGTTGATAGCAAGAGCCTACGACAGGCATCCTAATTCTCTACCTAGTTCTCCTAACCACCTAATTAGCATCTGCAACCGAATTCCTGGCGTGGTTACAGGTGATTTTCCGCACAGCGTCTTTTAAATCGAGGTTGTGAGTTAAGTTTAAACTGTCTGTTACAATTATAAACGTGCAGTGCACGTAACTGACGCGGTATGAAGGATTAGCATTTAATGCGAAAAGAAGCGGAAGAACAATTAGATACTTGTAAATGCGAAGGTGAGTTAAAACGCTGGGGCAAAAAAAAAAAAAGAATCAGGCCTCATGGGACTCGAACCCACAGCCTTCCGCTCGCTATAATAGGAGGCGGACGCGCTACCTTTGCGCCAAAGGCCTTTTCCGCCATCTTTGCTGCAGCATGTCTGTGCCTTGGTTCTGCTGACCTTATATGGAGGGGCCGGGACCAGGGTGGAACATTGTGCCACGTGATTCAGCGTCTTTTCGTTTGCGGGCCGCATCAGCGAACGAAAGAAGCATGCGAATAGGAGATAGTGAACATGGAAGATGAAAGAGCTTGCCAGAGGGTGTTTGTTTGTACACATGTCCCGGGAATTAATATGTGTAACTCGTGCATTCACATGTATACTCGGACGCCGATAACTTTGTAGCATTTCCTGCTCAAAGCTTACTTTGCTAGGGGTCAGCTCCAGCCTCCTCCTAGCACCGACGTCTCCCTCCGCGTCCGCCCGTCCTATTTTTTTCTATTCTTTTTGTTTAACCTCATTCACGCAGACACCGCCATCACCCCCGGGGACGTGCTGAAACCCAAGACACACGGCGGTGGCGTAGTCCCCGTCGTGGCTGATGCTGAGCCGGGCCTGCTGGGGCCGGCAGCCGCTGCCCGTGACCACGGCGGCCGGGGCGCCGTCGGGCTCGGCGTGGATGCAGATCTGGTCAAAGGACAGCTTGGGCATGTGCGGGTGGGCTTTGATGATGGCTTCTTTTGCGGCGAATCTAAGGGGAAAGCCCGAATTAGGAATCTATATACAGGGGCCGGCCCCGTCGAATAAAGACAAGACGCCAAAAAACAAAAACACACCTTCCAGCCATATGAACAGCAGCCTGACACAGCAGCCGTACGCGCTCAGGCGAGGAGCCGCCCCCAGCCGGCGCGCGACGCATCAACCCGGACAGCCACGACGTCAGGCACCCCCTCGCCCTCGTCTCCCTTTCCGTCTCCTCGACACGCCGGAGCCGGCCGAGGATGGCGTCGATCCTGCCCCTCTCCTCGGGCCGGAGCACGCGCCTCACAAACGGCTCGCGCTTGCCCGCGGCCTCGAGGATGCGGCGGACCCTCGCGATGCGGCAGACGTCGGTCCCCACGAAGATGAGGTGGGGGAACTTGACGACGACGGGCATCTTGGCTGGGGAGTCATTCTCGCATCGATGAGGGAGAGCGTGTGTGTGCTGCTTTGTTTGATTGCAACCGCACTCAAGCGTGGCGGGTAGGGATTGAATGATTGCCCACTATCGCGGGCCGATGTGGGGCTGCCATCAGGGTATAGCCTAGCTTTGACGACTGTGGCAGCTTCGGTTGAGTTGACGTCACGCAGGGAGGGGGCGCGTCAGCACAAGGTCTTGGATCGTTTGCATCATTGCATCACCGTGACGGGACAGGAGGGAATTGCAGATGGTTTAAACAAAAGCAGCGCAGTTACTATTTTCATGCTAATAAACTATCAGAAGGAGACCAAGCGAGACAATCTGCAGTATTAAAAATGGCTTCTTCCATCTGTGGATCAGTCATCGCAATTAGGCGTCAAACGTACCATCGCCATACAGAAAATAACCAGGGCGCATAAAAAAGACATTCGTATCGCATAAAAATCAAACTTTTCGAGTCAAGTTGTGATGGGGACAGGACGGCATGTTTTGGTCGCGGTGGGCCGACTGGAGATTTGTGAAATAGGGGCTTGCCGAAGCTTTTTGTGAGCGTAGACGGCCGTCTGGTGGCGGGCCGTGCCGATTATGGAAAACCGGAGTTCAAGGGCGGCTCGTACCGTACGCTTCCCTTAGTTGCCCTGCAGGAGCGGTGCACGCTCGGCGTCCTGGGGCGGAGCCTGGTCGGAGCGGCGCGTGGTCCAGCTGCCGTTGTGTCCAGACCAGGTCGGGATGGCAATGGCGAGCGAGACGACGAAGAGGACGGACATGATGGTAAAGGCAAAGATCCATTGCAGCGCAATGACCTGGCGGAAGAACTGGGCGACGCCCAGGGCCGCGGCCAGGACGCTGAGGTTGAAGCCCATGGTGTAGTCCTTGTACACGGCCAGGAAGAAGCCGCCGTAGACGAGGATGGACCACACAAAGATGTTGGCAAGGATCCTCGCCGTCAGCGTCTGCGGCGAGTTGACCATGATGGCGCCGTTCCAGTAGATGGCCACAAAGGTCCACGCGAGCGGGCCCGAGACGACGGGCACGTGGATGGAGCGCGGGTAGGCATTGTGGCGGAAGTAGAGGGACGTCAAGTTGATGAAGTTGAGCACCAGAACGACCTCGGCGATGATGTAGTGGCCAAAGACGAAGAGCAGGACGAAGGTGAAGTGCAGGATGTTGTTGAGGATGAAGTGGCTGCCCACGGCGCAGGCCGCGTTCTTCCGGTCGAGGTTGTTGGAGAAGAGAGCGGCCATGTATCCCAGCTGGAGGATGAAGAGGGCGAGCCAGTACAGCGACGTGATCAGGTGGTCCAGCCGGAAGCCCGTCAGGTACACGTCGTTGATGTCCCAGATCCTGCGCCGGATGTGGTGGCCATCGTGGACGTCGTTGAGGGTGTAGTAGAGCGTGACGAGCAGCGAGACCAGCCAGGTGGTGATGCTCAGTATCTTGTACGTGACGACGGCCTGAGAGCTGTGCGAGTCCCTCTTGGAGAAGGGGTTGACTGGTTTCGGGAATGGAATCGACTGGTTAGCAGATTGTCTAGGTGGGTTGGTAGGTTAGAGTGCTAACGCTAGAGGGACCTCTCCAAGACTCACTGTTGTTCATTCGATCCATTGCGGAAAGAAGGGCTTCGCCGTCAAGGCCGAGCTAGACTGGCAAACTCTCTGCTGCCTTTGTGGCGTGCTTAACTGCTTGCTCGTCTTCGCTGTCGTAGGACGCTTCGGCACGACGAAATGGTAGTATATCGGGAGAGCTGGTGGTGAGATCGGGCTGGGCTGTAGGGTCAGAAAAAAACAAAACAAAAGGAACCAACAAGGCGCGAAGGATGGATGGAGTCTGGTAGGAAATCAAGCGAAGACCCGAGAGGGGAGCAGCGTTGGGCTAATAAACGGAAACGGCAAGGGCAGGAGTGTGGCGGCAAGGTCGGGCGGTTTAGTTGCGGGGGAAGGCACGGCTCCCGTCGGTCCTGCTACTTTGGTTGGCTTGGCTGTTCGTGTACCGCCGGACTACTGATCATCTTCGTACGTCAAAGTGGGAAAACGGGTCACCAGACGGATGCTTGGATCGGACCCAGGAGCAGACAAGAGAGCACGCGTAGTGTGGTGTACCTAGACCTGGACGTTGGCTGGAAGTAGTCTGCCGTGAGATTCCATGGGGGTGTTGTACGGTCGCACCACCATTCGATACCTCGATTTGCTTGTGTATCTCGAGTACCCAGTATCCCAGTCTCTGCTGCCTATAGCTTGCATGTATCTGGATGTACTTGCGTTGGATACTCCCGCAGACCCTCGCTACCAAAGTGCAGCGACCAGCATCGCGGATATGAGACGAGACCAAGCATTTGCCAAGTGAGGAGGCATTATTCTCGCTCCTGCAGGCGCAATTGAGCCCGGCCAATGGCGGTGGACGGTCAGGTTCCAGGTTTGCCAGCCACCGGATCGTCAGTCCGTCATGGGGCGCAGGTGCTGGAGGTACATGTTCCTACGGCGCGGGGAACGGAAAGGCGTCTCTCGGCATCTGTGTATGACGACAATGTGCGGACATGGGTGGTTGCGGTTTGGGGTGACCATGGCTCGGTGATTCGCCACCGACCAGCCTGTTCTCCGCCAGGCCGTGCTCTTTCTGGGCCTTCTGGAGGGGGTTTTTTTTTTTCTTTGCTTTCTGGCCCTTTGAACCGACTGACGAAATTAGACTTTCTCAACAGCAGCCAAGCGCTCCATTCTAAGATTCCAGTGGTGTTTTCTATCTGCGTTGGTGCCATTGGGTGATGAGGTTGGAGAAACAGCAGGGAGCTCGGCTCTTGGTGCCCCTCCCTCTCCCCAGCAGCAGCTGCGGAGTGCAGCCACAGCGCCGTCCCCGCATGGCACATCAGGCGGCACAGCTCCAAGAAACTGGGGGTGTGATTGGCCCGAGCTAAAGGTGATGACGGCATTGACTCGTCCGCCGTGGGGTTTCCGCCTGTCGTTCCCGCCCACCCATTTTCTCTTTCCAAGCGGCACCAGCATCACACACACCACGGCTTAATTATCTGCCCGTTAAGATGTGTCCTTTTATTGCTCTGACGGAGGACGACGCGGCGCCACACGAGCCAAGCGCGAGAAGCACAACAAAAAGACGAGATACTATTGTCCGGTCATTTCGTCACACTGAGGGGCCACATTCTTGCAGCCTGACACTGGGGCGCTTTGACGATCGCTGCTGGGACCTTGTGGCCGCTGCCGGCGGGCCTTTGCCGCGTGTCCAAAGCTGGAAGAGAATCGAGAGTTTAGGGTGCAGCGTTTGGCGGTGCAGGCTGCATCAACAGCATCAACAGCATCAGCGCCCCTTTGCAGAGCCCGGAAGCTTTTGCCCCGTGGGCGCTCCAGGCCTACGAGACTAGGCTGCTACATCGGCACAGGCGAATGTTTACATCATATTCATGCTCATGTTTTTTTTTGGCTTCCTTTTTTCTAACGTAATATTATTTGGTGCTCTAATGGCTCTGCCAGAGGCTGTAAACATGGACTGCAGCTAGCCCCAACCCAGGGGCTGGCCACTTGGCGGTTTTATCCTTTGCTTTTTTTTTTTTTTTTTTTTTTTTTTTTTTTTCTCTTTCCTTCCCTCTAAACCGTGTGGCGTCAAAAAGACGTAACATCAAAAATCAAAGGTCCGAAAGCAGATGCGCTTCGCATCCAAAAGAAGCGCTGCAATCGGGACGAGTTGCGTGGAGACGAGATGGTTGAGACATGCATTGCCCAGATTTCGGGAGAAGCCCGATCTCAGGCAGGACGGCAGGCCAGCTCTTTCCGCGACCGCTCCCAAAAGTACCTTGCCAAGGCTGGTTTGTCTGGCCGACTGGACATGGCGCGACTTTCAGACGGACAGCCGTCAAGGTTGTCCAAGGCAACACACAGTATGGATGGGGAGGAGAGGAGGCGGCCGGCCGACTCCTGGTGTGGTTGGGCAGCGAAGCTCGCACGAGGATGGTGTGGATAGGAGATGGTGATGGTGGTGGTGGTGGTGGTGTGGCGCCAGATCAGGAAGAGATTGGCACACGCCCACCACATCCCACTCCTCCCTTGCTTCTCGACCCCGCCTTGGTGCGCCCTGCCCGCACAGGGCTGGCTAAATGTCCGGTCGCCTTTTTTTTTTCTCTCTTGCCCTTCACAGGTGTGTTCACCGCGCTGGCGGGGCGAGCAGTGGTGTGGTTTTGAAGGCAGTTGTGGTGGTGGCGGCGGGGGAACGCACCCTGCCCTCCAGCTCGGTGTGCCAACTCCTAGGGCGGAGGAGCTCTGCGGCGAGTATTGGCGGTGCGTTGAATTGCCGGCGTCTGGGTTTTGCTGTTGCCGACTTGGAGGTGGTCGTAGTGGGCGCCGCCTTCCTGGATGATGGCGGTGACGGCGCCCTCGCAAGGTTGCCGCCCGTCGCACCTCTGGACTTGGCCCGCTCGGTCTGGTGTCGCCGGTGCTGCTGCTGCTGTGGTTGTGCCTGCGGGTGCCTGCTTGTCGGCCGGGCTGCGTTGCTGCTGTCTCGTCGCTCCGACATTGGGAGTGCGGATGTCTTGGGCGTACTGATGGCTTTGGCATTTTCCAGGGCGGGGTCACACCAGCCGCCGACGCCTTTGAGGCAGGTCGGGAGCAGAGCTTGGTTGTGAATCATGGTGGCTGTTCGTTTGTGTGTGCCCTGGATACGTGTGTAGGTGTCTATTGGGGTTGGGGAATTCCGTTGAGAAGGAAGAGAGAAGGCCGGGAAGGGTTTGTGTATGCAGGATTGGGCTCTTCTTATAAGCGCTTGTCAGAGACGACGGGTACTGTCATGAATTGGCTTGTTTTGGTGGCTGTTGATGTCGTCGATACAAACGAGGACGAATGGGCCGGCTGCGAAAATACGCCTTTTTATTACTGAAATCACAACCAAGGATACTGGTCATTTTCTCGGCTGCTTGCGCCAACGCTTGCCAGGTGTGCTCTCCGTTCAAGCCCAATGGGACAACCCACAGCCCACCCCGGCGACCCTCGTTACTTTTTTTTTCCCCTCCGTGTTGTCAACAGCAAAGCATTGCAGATGAGAAAAAAGGCGCCCAAGCTAAGCCCACACCGCGCCGCGGGTCCAAAGCTCACATCCGATTCGACGACTTGGGTTTGAGAGAGGAGGGGTGGAGGGGTCAGATGGATGCGAGCTGTAATTTTTCTGCCTGCGTGACCCTGTGCGCCAGGGAAATAAGACTCGAGCCAGTTGGCAAAGTTACTAAGGCGAGGCACACTTTCGTTCCCATATTTGCATGAGTGCATGGGAGAGAAGGGGGAGGGTGAGGGAGTGTGTGGATTGACCCTTGCAGATTACATGGCGAATGCAGCACATATGGTCGCCTTTTTCTTTCTTTTCTGGCTGCGCCTCTTTTTGTGATCGATCTACGGATGCCTTTTTCTTGATCTTCCTAGGCCAGTAAGAAATTGTTGCACATTGCGAACCACGCCGCCAACGCTTTTTATCAGCACCTGTTCCGGGGACCTGGGAGCACCAGAGGGCGGGGGACAATGGAGGGGCTCGACTCGACTCTCAGAAGCAGACTGGGACCTTAGCTCGAGTTGATCAAATTTTTCTTCGTACCCCCACCTAGGCAGCCTGCCCACCTGCCTCTATATATCTTGTCTACCTAATCCCTTGGCTTCCGGCAGGCATCCCGCTCAAGCACAAGAGACGATGCCATCCTCTCCGGGAAGCTGGAAGTACGACCCAAGCGCTCCAATGGCAGACCCATTGGTGTTCGCAGGGTCTCCGGCCTGGAGCAGCCCCGCGAGGTCGTGCGGCGGATAGATCAGCGTCTCGTTGATGTAGCGCTTGACCGGCTTGGCCTTCTGCCCGCTCTGCGTCACGGCCGTGTCCCAGCCGACGCCGACCAGCGACCCCGCGGTGCCCAGGTCCAGACTTGTCACGTACACGGGCTGGCTGTACGGTCGCAGCGGCAGGCCCAGCAGGTCGGCCGCCGCGTTGTGGCCGGCGTGCCGCCCGAGCGGCATGGCGTGCTGGCACGACATGCGCGTGTAGTGTCCGCCCGCCGCGTCGGCGAGCGCAACCGCCGTGTCGCCCGCCACGAAGCAGGCCGGGGCCGAGGGCGCCCGGAGGTGCTCGCCCACGCGCACCCGCCCGCTGCCCGACTCCTTGTCGCCGGGGATCTGCGCTGTCAGGGGGCTTGCCACCGTCCCCGCGGCCCAGACGACGGTGGCCGCTTCGATGCGCTCTCCGCTGGACAGCAGGACTGCCGCGTCGCCGCTGCTGTCCTTTTCGATGCCTACGACGGCTTTGCCGAGCTTGACTTGTACGCCGAGGCCCTGCAGGGACTCGGCGATGAAGGGCCGCATCGCAGGCGCCATGTCGGGCGCGATGACATTGGCGCGCTCCACGACGATGATTCGGATGCTCGAGGAGGCGGCGTTGATGTCGAAGATGTTGCTGAGACGGGTGGGCAGCTCAGCAGCTACCTCGATGCCGGTGAAGCCGCCGCCGCAGACTACAACAGTGTCCCGCGTCTTGCTGGGCTCCCTTAGTACAAGCTGCCTCAGGTGCGATTCGAGCCGGGCGGCGTTCTCGACGCCATCGACGGCAAAAGCGTGCTCAAGACCAGACACTCCGGCCGGACGGGAGACGCTTCCGCCTGCCGCAAGGACGAGGCGGTCGTAGATTATCGACTGGCTGTCAGAGTCGTTGACTTCGCCGCTCGAGAACCAGACCTCCTGTTTGTCCGTGTCGATCTTGTCCACTATGCCCTGGATGAACCGGACGCCAGCGGTAGTCAAGATGTGCCCGAGAGGTGCCGTCATGCCGCTGGGGTTCTCCTCGTAGAGCCTCGGAAGTATCGCCAGCCTCGGCTGCGGCGCTATGATGGCAACCTCGATGTCGCCGGCGTCTTTTGCAGAGCCTTGCTCGATGGCCATGGTAATCAGGCGCCGAGCGGCGAGGGCGCTGTGGAGGCCAGCGAAGCCGGCGCCGATAACGAGGATCCGTCGAGGCATTGTTGGTTGATGATGGTGGTGATGGCGATGTTATTGAATGTTGGTAACTTTTGCTTCTCTTATCAACAGCTGCTGGAATTTCGCTCCATCTCGAGTGTTTTAGAAAGATCCCATCTGGTGCTTTAATAGCTTCTCGGCCTTGTGCTCGGCGGATATTACTATAGCCCTTGAAGCCATCCTCGGCGTCCAAGATGAGTCTTGTTGTCGGGTCGGTGATTCACAAAGCCTGGAAACCACTCTAGAGACGGTAGAGGCCGGCCAAGTCTCGAATTGCCGAAAGTGGAAACACCGCCTTTCGGCAACGCATCTAGCATCCCTTAGGATACCCGGGGCCTTGGCGCTGGAGTGCGGGAGATCAGGGGAAGCCGCATGCTCTTAGTCAGCGTCATCGGGTACCCGACAGCATGGCGAGGTTTGGGTCCCCGAGTCCCCGCTATAGTCCCTGCCCCTTTTTTCCCGGTTCGCCGACTGAGAAAGACGGATGGATGGCCAAACAAAGAGCAACACACGAGCCCAACCATGTCGTCTTCTGCCACTGGCACTCCCGCTGCAGCAACGGCAGCAGTGGCAAGCTCCAGGGCGTCGCTCGCCTGCATCCCCTGCCGCGACAGGCACGTGCGGTGCGGAGCTGAGCGACCGCGGTGCGAGCGATGCGCCGCTGCCGGCAAGAGTTGCGTCTACACCAAGTCCCGCCGCGGAGGCCTCGACCGGGAAACCCTCGCCGCCCGCCGCAAGAGACGTGCTGAAGCTGAGGCGGCAGCGGTAGCAGCAGCAAGTGCCGTCCAGTCGCCAGAGGTTCCCCGACGAGAGCTCGCTGTGGACAGCAGTAGCGGCTCGTCGACGGCAAGCTTCGGGCAGCAGCAACAATCGCCGTTTATTCTAGAGTCAACAGACGAGCAGCCGCTATTTGGCCTATTTGACCCGTTCCCTTTAACCGACGCGGGCTACCTGCGCACAGCCACCTCCGAGTCTCCTGCCCCGGATGCCTCCCTGCACCTCTACTACCTCCGCTTCCATCGGCTGCATCCCTTCGTCGTCCCCCGTGCACGTCTGGACCAACTCCTGGCCGATCCAGCCCGGGCGGCTGAGCTGAATCCTCTGATCTCTGTCATGCGACATATCGGCTCCCTTTATACCCGCCCACAGCAGCAGCAACAACAACAACAGCCATCGTCAACCCAGCAGCAACAGCAGCAGTTGCTGGAGCTGGCTCGGATGGACGCTGCTGCCGGGTCCCAATGCAGCCCCAGCCCCTTCCAGGTCCAGTGCCGCCTCTTGCTCTCCATCTACCTCTACTGGAGCACCGACCCGGCCGAGGCGCGCACGCTGCTCAACTCGGCCGTCGGGCTCGCGGTGGACCTGGGCATGAACAAGGCCGAGTTTGCCACGGCCGCCTGCGCGGCTGGCGACCCGGTGCTGGGCGAGAGCTGGCGGAGGACGTGGTGGCAGCTGCTGATCCTGGACGCCTGCATCGCCGCCACGGACAGGGTCTTGGTGTTTTGGGTGTGCACCATCGAGAACACGGTTGGGCTGCCGTGCGAGGAGGACGAGTACGAGAGCATGGTAAGTTTTCACAGCCTCGGATAAGTTTTGATATGGGGAGTCCCACAGAAACACTAACGTACCTACCCTCATAGATCATCCCTCCCACCAAAACGGTCGAGGACATGGACTCGCGCGAGCTAGAGACCGACAGCCACGTCTACTCGTCCTTCGCCTACCTCATCGACGCCTACCGCAGCGCCGCCGACGCGCTGGCCGCCATCCCGCCGCTGACGGACCCGTCGGGCTCGGCGCGGGTGCTGCACGAGATCGACGCCATCCTCGACGCCTGGCACCTCCTCCTGCCCGAATCCAAGCGCGACGCCCTGGTCCTGACCCCCGACGGCGGCGGCAGCGGCAGCGCCGTCGTAGACGAGCTCATGTTCCAGGCCCACATGGTGATCAACACGGTCGTGCTGACCGTCCACCGGCCCTTTTCGCGCATCCTCTTCGACCCGATCGAGACGCTGTCGACGTGCGTCGTCTTCCCCGCCACCGAGCCCGTGGCCAAGGAGTCGCTCATCATCCACACCACGCGCTGCCTGCGCGCCATCGAGGGCCAGGTCCGTCTGCTGACCCTCCCCACGGGCGGCGGTCTCTTCGACAGGAGCCCCTTTGTCGTCTGCCAGCTCGCCACCGGCGCCGTGCCGCTCCTGGCCGCCTGCCGCTCCGTGTTGACGGGCCCCCGCGTCGCCGTCGCCCGCAGCCAGCTGCGCCTCATCATTGCCTGTCTCAAGGCCATGGCCGAGGTCTGGCCCCGCGTGGGCCGCTACGTAAGGGAGCTGCAGGAGCTGGCCCGGCTCATGCTGCGTCCGGGCGCTGCTGTGGCGGCTACGGCGACAGCAGCATCAATAGACAACAACAACAACAACAACAACAACAACAACAACAACAACAACAACAACAACAACAACAGCAGCAGCAGCAGCAGCCAAGGCGCAACATCAACGCCTGCTGCCCCTCCCCCAACGCCGCCACCACCGCCGCTCGCTGACGCGGGAGTGGGCGACTGGCTGGTAAGCGATGTGGCAGCGGCGATCAATGCGTTCCCCATGCAAAACACTGCGCTTTGGAGCGGGGGCGAAAACCTCCTACCGTCCGGCTGCGATCTGTCACTGTGGTCATCAACAACATGATGTGGATTTGCTTTCAACTAGTGTCTGAATACCTGGTAGTCTATTGTCGAGTCTGCAGAATTTCGAAAAAAGAAAAACGTGACAAAAGGCATTCTACGTCTCGTGGTGATAGTGGGTGAATAAGTAGGGGTATCAGAAAATGTGATGGCCAAAACATGGACAGAAAATACACCCTCTCGTGCTCTTGTCTGGCTTAGGGCCAATGAATAGAAAAAAAAAAAAAAAAAAAAAAAAGGGGGGGGGGGGGGGGGGGGTGTCTCTTCGACAGGAATGATGCTTTGATAGCAGTGAAATGAATAGAAAACAACGAAACAAATCACATGAAAAAAGGGAGCTGTGCTCAAATCCCAGAGCCCTCAATCCTCGGCCCAGCCTCAGCTCTCCACCGTCAGCTGCTCGCCCTCGTCCAGCAGGTCCGTCACCTTCTTGACGTTCTGTATCAACGACTGCCCTAGCCCCACGAGCAGCAGCTTCTCCGCGTTGGCCGGCAGGCCTAGGTACGTGGGCGGCTCGCGCTCGGGGAGGGCGTGGATCCACGACATGAAGTCCTGCATCGACGTGCCCTGCGGCACCACCAGGTCGCCGCCCGACTCGCCGCCCGTCGCGTCCGTGGCCGCCGCGGCCTCGACCAGCTTGTGGTTGATCTCGTACGCCTCGGGCGTGAGGAACTTGTGGATCAGCTGTCTCAGCATGCTGTAGTCGCCCTCGTCGTCGATCTTGCCGCCGTACATCTCGGTGATGAGGTAGCGGATCATGTCCCACGGTATGTTCTGCGGCGCGATGTTGGTCCGCTTGTTGGACGCCGTGTCGATCCACGTGTCGATGATGAAGGCCGAGCACTCGTAGTCGCTGTCGTTGAACTCCCAGAAGCCCTTCCAGCCCAGGCTGGGGGCGTACCGCAGCCGCTCCTGAACGACGGCGTGCAGGAACGACAGGAGCAGGTACAGCCTCGTGCGCTCCACGGGGCTCTTGGCCGGCCTGGTCGAGAGCGAAGACATCGAGTCCTTCATGTTGGCCCGCACGCCCGCCGGCTGCTCGTACATGAGCACGCGCGACGCTCGCAGCAGGTTGACGGGGATCTTTGGGCTCGACTCCATCGACAGGAAGAGCCGGAAGTCCGGGTGCGGGTTGAGCGACTCCATGCGCTTCTCGAGGCTCTGGAGCCACGTCGGCGCCAGGTGGACGTTCTTGACCAGGACCCACGATCCCGTCTGCGCCGCGTTGCTGAGCGACTTGTCGGCGCTCGCGAGGCCTTCGTTGGACCCCATGGCAATGTTGGTGCACCGCACCCCGCGCCTCTCCACCAGCGAGTCCACCTTGTAACTGGCGTCGAAGCCGGGGCTCGACACCAGAGCCACCGGCCGCGTCGGCGGCACCTGCGACACCGTCGCCCCCAGGTCCTCCACGATGTCCAGCAGGCCCTCTCCGAACACGAGCACCGCGAACCGCTCGGCCGCCGGCACGAACCGGTCCAGACGGAAGAGCTTGACCATGAGCAGCGAGAGTAGCGCCCTGTCGTTCTGCCAGATATCGTCGTCCCACACCTGCGGCACAAAGTTCTCGGCCTGCTCCTCGGTCAGGAACTTGTCCCAGTCCGCGCTCGACACCTTCTCGAGCCGGTCCTTAAACACCGACAGACGCGATGCCCTGGCGAACACCTCACCCTTGGAATCCTTGTTTGACGAAAGATCGGCACCCGGCACATTTTCGTCGAGAATGATGTCGATCAGACGCCGCTCCATCTTGTAAGGAGAAGCCTGCGCCAGGAGGATGGCGAGCGTGATGCGGTCCTTCTGCAGCAAGCCGAGCGCGGTGCGCTGGTAGGCCGTCACGAAGAGGTCCTGCACGATGATGTCGCGGCGCTTGTCGTAGTCGGTCTCGGCCGCCAGCCGCTTGTTCTCGCGCAGCACCGTGTGGAAGATGTCGAGGAAATACTGCAGCGAGAGGCGGTAGAAGTGGTTGAGGTAGTGGAGCTGCTCCAGCACGGCGAAGACGGCACTGCAGGACCGGGCGATGATGTCGTAGCCCTTGGTGATCTCCTCAACCTCGGCCATGACGCCCTCGGTGTTGCTCATCTTGTCCGAGATGTCGGCCGCCTCCTTCTTGAGCGTCTCGAGCGTCCTGAGGACATTGTCGTCGTCGAGGATGTTGCCGCGAGACTCGTTGAGCGCCTGCAGGAGGCGCTTCTCGAGCTGGCGCAGATGCACCTTGAACTCGCCCTGCAGCTTGATGAGGTTGGACCGCCGCTCGTCCACGTCGGGCCGCTCCGACTTGAGCACCTCGTTGAGCGACTGCGTCTGCAGACTGCTCTGCGTGACTGTGAAGTTGACAAAGGTGGTACGACTGCAGATGTCGGGCGCAAACGTGGCCGACGGGTCCCGTGTCGACAGGTAGAGCTTGAACGCGGGCGAGAAGTCGATCTCTTGCTTGCCGAGCTGGATGAGCACACGTCCGCCTGTCTTCTGGTACTCCTTGTTGAGCACGTGGTTGAGCACTGGGTCGAGGTGCTCGGCATCCTGGATGAGGATGGGGTTGCCGAACCGGAGCGAGCTCTCGAGCTGCTTGGTGAAGGAGTCGTCCAGGAAGCTGGTGACGGTCAGGCGCCGCTCTTTGCTCTCCTTCTGCAGGAACTCGGTCACACGGCCAGATGGGTCGATGATGAGCGGGTACCGGTTGAAGCGCTTGAGGATGATGGCGTTCTCGGTGCACAGATCGTCCACGGGGAGGGAGTTAGCCTGCCATCCGAGGCGCTCGTCGGCCGTCGACAGATACTCGGTCACGGGGTTGTGCTGCTTGATGCTGATGCCGGAGAGCTGCAGCTGGTGGAGCCAATCCTCCATCATGGACTTGCGGAACATCTGGTCGTAGAGACCGCTGTAGGCCAAAAAGGCCGCGGCGACCAGGACGTCGCCGACGAGCGTACTGATCTGCGTCTCGAACGACCTGCTGCCCTCCTCCCAGCGAACCCTCTCCGACGAGAGACTGTCGAGGAGCTTGACGCTGCGGTCGACCTTGGACTGCACACCAGTCATCTCGCCCTTGATGGCCTGCGTCTCGCTCACGAGCTCGGCGTATTCGACCTTGTACGTCGCAATGCTCTTCTCCAGGTTCGCGATGTTGTCCTCGACCGCCTTGGCGTTGGCCCTCGTCTGCAGAGCCTGGTCCTCGAGCTTGGCCACCTCGTCGCGCAGGGGCCCGACGCGGTCCAGGATCTCGGCGTAGTTGACCTGAGCCTCAACCCACTGCACCAGGGAGCCGCAGGCCTTGCTGGAGAAGTTGACCTTCTCGTACGTGAAGGCCGGGTTGGCAAGGAACTCGTTGCGCATCTTCAACCGCAGCGACTTGGTCATCTGCTTTTCGTTGTCAAAGTTGACGATGCTGGCGATGAAGTCGTCTCGCCTCACTACGGCCTGGATGCCCCTCCAGTCCGTCACCTTGTGCCCGATCAGCGTGCAGACCGCGTCCAGGGCCAGCTTGACACCCTGAGGCGGCGAGCTCATGGACCGAACCTCCGTCAGGTGCTGGCGCTTGATGGCGCTGACGCTAGCCTTGGCCTCTTCGACCGCCGGCTCCGCCTTGGCCAGGTCCTCGAGCACGACCTTCTTGCGGGAGGCGACCTCGGATTCTTGCACCTCGAGGGCCTTCTGCAGCTCGAGGGACGCGCTCTTGCGCTGCTCTGCCTCGCGCTGGTCCGCGACCATGTGCTGCAGCTTCTCGTTCGCCTCGGCGTCCTTGCGCTCCAGCTGCGTCTTCTTCTCGGCCAGGCTGACCCGGAGATCGCGCACCTTGTCCACCGTGTCCCGGAGCTTCTCGAGACCGACGTTGAGATGACGCTGCTGCTCCTCCAGATCCTCCCGCTTTTCGTTATAGAGCTTGACGTACTGGGCCACAAAGTCGAGGTAGTGGCGCGGCGTGAGGAAGGTAACCTTGTTCTGCTGCTTAAGTAACTTGGCGTTGAATCGTGCCAGGGAGTGATGGATGTGCACCATCGAGTTGACGACGGCCTCGCGGTGGGACGGGGGCAGGTTGATGCCGCTGTAGGCGATGGGGAGAGTGTCCGGAGCCTGGAAGTTGGGCCGGTCGAGGTCGACCGACTGGGTCAGCTCGTGGCCAACCTGGAACAGAGCCTGGTCGGACCAGTCGCCGAACCAGTTGAGCACGCAACGGTTGAAGAGAGCGGGACTGGTGGCGGCCTTGGAGCCGAGGCCGTCTTCCGGAGGGTTCATTGTGAAGACCACGTGGAGGTTCTTGACAATCTGCGCCGTGAACCACTTGTACAGCTCCTCCTGCGAATCCAGGAGCAGGCCCTGTCGCTGCGCGCCCTCCTTGCATTGCGTCATGAGGGCGGCCAGGTCGTCACCTTCGAACAGACCGGGAACCTCGGCGTTGGCGAGCAACGTGTTCATCCTCTCGAGGAATCCCGAGTCGAGAACGTTAGATTCGTCCATAATGAAGCAGAGCTTCTCGCCCTTGCAACCGCAGCGGCGCAGCACTTCTCGGAGGTCGTCGTCGAAGTCCTCGCCCGAGTACTTGCCGTGCACCTTGATCTGGAACACCTTCAGGCCGTTCATCCATGCGACGAAGCGAGAAAGCGTCGTCTTGCCACTGCCGCTGACGCCGATCAGGATCAGATGGCCTTGAGGCTGGCGGAACACACGATCGATGCGGAGGACGTGCTCGAGCACGTCGTTGAACAGAATGAGCGGCACGTCCACCTCCTCCTCGCAGAACGTCTTGAGCCTGGCCTTGACGAAGTCGCGGAGCTGCTCGCGGTCGACCGGCACGTAGTTCTTGGAGAGCCAGTTGGAGAAGAGGATGGGCCCGCCGAGAGCCTTGGCCTCGTCGATTGTCGGGAAGTAGGTGAGGGCGATGCGCCGCACGGCGTCCTCGGTCCACCTGCGCTCGTCTTCGGCCACGAGACGGTCCTGGAAGAGACGCAGGGCCTCGTGCGCCCAGATGCGGATGAGGCCTTCGATAGAGAGCGTCTCGAGCGGCCGGATGGCCTCGTACACGCCGCGCACCCACCTGGTGAGCTCACGAGGGCTGTATACGTAGTGGGGCTGGATCTTGGGCGTGAAGCGCTGCTGCGACTCGAGATAGAACCTGACCATGGCTTGCGTGATGGCCTCCGAGTATCCGCGGAGCGAGGGGATGATCTTGAGCACGGCCGAGTTGAAGGTTCCGTAAATTTGCTGCAGCGAGAGCTCGCCGGGATAGTCGACCATGATGAGCGGAGCGTGGCGCAGGAAACGTGCTCCCATGGGGGTACGGCCAGCGTCGGTCGGAGGGTTGCAAGCTCCGACAAACTGGATACGATCAAGCGTAACCCACGACTTGTCCGACGTCCTCCAGAAGCCGTTGTGCTCAACCAGCTGACGGAGGAACGAGATGGCCCGTTGCGTCCCGTACTTGTCAGGGGCGGGCAGGTTGATCTCGTCACAGAAGATGACGAGCCAGCGTCCAATCTGGGTCGGCGAGAGGACGACGCCGTTGAGCGTCTTCTTGTACTCGCAGTACTGCTCAAACGTCTTGATAAGGAGATCGGGTGTGGTGGCGCTGGAGAAGTTGAGACCTACAACCTCCATGTTGGGCAGCTTACGGAGAGCGCTGAAGAGCGTCATCGTCTTTCCGGAGCCAGGAGGACCGCAAAGCAGCAGCGGCTTGTGCTCCGCGAGCCACGAATACAGAACGTCCTCGTGCCTGACCGTGTCGAGGGTGGGGATGACAACGTCCGTCTGCGTAATGGAGTGCGTGTTGACCTCGATGGAGGGGACCTGGCCTTGCCAGGGTGTCCAGTCGCCCTTGGGCAGCGACACATCAAAGTCGATCAGCGAGCTCGAGCCGTCCAGTGGCGGGGATCCAAAGGTTGCAAGACCGCAGACGCAGTCTCCAAACGCCTTGCGGTCGTTCAAGGGGCAGTCGCCCGTGAGAGCCCACACCAGGGCGAGGAGAAGCTTCTTGCAGATGTAGGCCTCGACCTGCTCCGGCTCCAGAGCGAAGTCACTGTGCTGGTTGTTGTACTCGATCATGTCGCGGACGGCCTTGTTGAGGAGGGAGAAGAGCGTGTTGAGAACGCGTGCGATGGTGAACTCCATGATATGGTTGTAGCCCTCAGCCTGCTTCAGCGCCTCGAGGATGAAGTTGTCCGTGTTGAGGTATTCCTTGAGCAGGTCGGCCGCATGCCTCTGCACGGTGAGGGCCTTCTCGGCGCTCTGGCCCGTGGCCACAACGTCCTCGTCAAGGTCCTCGAAAGCAACGGACCTCAGGGTCTCGAGGTAGTTGTCAACCATCATGCTCGGCGTGACGGTGTCCTCGCTAAACCAGACCATACCGCAGCGAGACACGGTTGCCAGCGTGGCGTACTTGAGGTTCTCCACCTCGAACATGATGCGCACGTTCGCGGGCAGGTTCAGACGCTCTCCGTTGGGAAGGGTGAGCAGCTTGTTGTCGTCGAGCACACTGTTCAGGTTCTCAACCCACTCCGGGTCGACGTCACCATCGAACACGATCCAGTGGCGCTTGGAGTCCTCGCCACGCAGGTTGTCGACAATCTTGCGGAGGATGCTGGTGAACAGACCGTCTGTCCATTCGCGCGTGGTCGAGTCGAGATTTCCGTAGAGCGCTTCCTTGGACATGACCTTGGAGTCGATGATGTGCGACACGCCCTCGACGCCCTCGACCTTCTGGAGGGCGTCAAGCAGCAAGGTCCAGGCGGCAGACTTTCCAGATCCAGAGCCTCCCACCATCATGACACCGTGGTGGATGCCCTGGATCTGGTACAGCTGCAGGATCTTGGTCATCCAGGTATCGTTGACGACAAGCTGCCTCTCGTCCGCCAGGCCACGAATCGCCTCTTCGAGTTTCTGCAGGTTCGATGGCACATAGGATACCCCGGGGAAGCAGACCTCCTCAATTCCGCTCATAATCTCAACGTCAGACTTGATCAGCTTCGGAGCAATCGTCTCTCGGATCGACTGGACAAGAATCTCGGGCTCCACAACCTCCTCGGCGCCAATGCCGTCTTCACTAGCGGTGAGTCTGGCTCGCTTGAGTCCACCGGAGCTCACAAGAACGCTCTTCAGGGCACGAAGACCGAAGTCGTAATGGGCCTGTTTGGAAAGTTTGGCGCCGCACTGGTCGAAGAACGGCACCGTCTGCTTGGACAGCTGCTTGGCCTGGTTGAAGCCCTGGGAGTAGAGCATGACCTCGGCAATGAGCTCCTTGTCCGGCTTGGACATGGCGACGCTGCGGAACAGCTTCTTGAGGTTGTCGGGCAGGTTGGAACGGCCAGCATAGCCCGGGTTCATGGTGATGAAGATGCCCGTGTTCGCGTTGACGCGCAGCTGGCGCCCAATCAGCTCGATCTGAGCCTTCTCGTCCTCGGCGCCCTGCTTGAGACCCAGCTGAATGTTCTGGATTTGCTGAGACACGGCCGACAGGATCCTCTCCTCGAGACGGTTGAACTCGTCGAAGCAGCCCCACGCACCGACCTGGCAGATACCTAGGAAGATGCGGCCCATGGCCTGGAAGTCGAACGTGTCGTCACAGCAGAAGACGAGAGTGAACCTTCCCAGCTGAACACCGAGCGCCTTGACCGATTCGGTCTTTCCCGTTCCGGCGGGGCCGTACGGCGATCCGCCAAGACGCTGGCAAAGCGCCTGTGTGAGGGTCAGGAAACACCTGTCGGTGAGCGGAGTGCGGACGAGGCGCTCGGGCACGCCGAGGTACTCGAAGCCATAGGCGAGCTTGGCGTTGGCCATCTTGATGTGGAGCCGCTGGAGGAAGTCGCCCTCGGGAGAGTAGACGTAGCGCATCTGTAGCAGCCACATATAGTGTGTGGGCGTGTTCGCGTTGAGACCGACGAGTTTCTCAATCACGTCGCGCTGGTGCACACACTCGGTGATGAGCTGCTCGCACTTCTTCCTCATCAGCACCTCCAGGTCTCCCAGCACGGTATCTGCGAGGAGCCGCAACACCTGGACTTCCTTCTCGAAAAGGGACTGGAGGGTGCTGCCGCCCTCGGCAAGCGACTGATCCACAGCAGTGGTCCACACGGCTTGGGTAGCAAGCACAACGATCTGGCTAGGGTACGCCTCCATGAATTCTGTGAGCGCCGCCTTGTCGACGTCAGAGCTGTTGAAGATTGGGGTGTACTGCTCAACCGCCTCCGCCAGCAGCTCGGCCAGCGTCGACTTCATGCCATTCTCGAGCAGTGCAAGCCAATCGTTGATGCGTGGTGTCTTGATGACCGAGATTTCCTTCTTGAGCCGCACAACCTCGCCCTCTTTGGACGTGAAACCCGATATTATAGCCTCGTCGTCCATGATGAGGCCCGACAGGCCCGCGAACATCTTCTTGAAGTGTTTTGCAATGCGGAGGGTGTCGTTACTGTTACCGATCATCTCGAGCAGATCCTCGTCACCGACAAAGTAGAACCGAGGGAAGGAGACCCGCTCCTTCTCCAGGTACTCTCCGAGGGCCTTCTGGATCTTGTTGAGAAGGTCGGCCAGGCGCTCGAGCGACTTCTGAACGCCAGGGATGTTGAGCACGTCAAGGACATATGGCTGCTTGTACACCTTCTTCATCACCGACGAGAACTCGGTGTTGATGTTGTTGAACCTGACAGACTCGGTCGGGAGAAGGTGCTTGATGTCGGCGTTGCCAGTGAATACACCCTCGAGATACACCCACTGCCGCTGGACGTCGATCCAGACGTCGAAGAGCACGTGCACACGATTGAGTTTGTCCTCCCAGGACGACGCCTCCTCTTCAAACTCCTTGTAGTAGGGCGAGTGCTTCATGGCCTGGAGCGAGTTGAGGTTCTCGCTGCACTTGGCGAAGAGGTCGTCCCAGCCCCTGATCAGGCGGCATTTGTTCTGGTAGTTTACAAGATCCAGGTTGTAACCAGTCCACGTCTCCCTGACCTGTTTGAGGAACTCCTCGAGTGCCATCTCCCCCTGGGCCTGGGCGATGATGTCCTTGATGATGGTCTCGGTGGCGACAAGGTTCAGGTCCCAGACGTCGCCCAGGGTCATGGACACCGGGGAGTATCGCTTGTTCGGCTTGATTTGCTTGTAGATCTTGGTCCAGTGCCTGTCGCGCACAGCCTCAGACTTGAGGTCGGTGAGCAGGCTGTTGACCTTGAGGTACGTGCGGAGAATGTTTTGGATGTGCTCAAAAGCGGCGTACTGGCGCATGCGGCTAGGCATCTCCTTGGTCATCTTGATCAGGCCGTCGATGGCGGCCCTAATCTTCCTGGGCTGGACGCTGTTCCAGAGCATCTCGCGCAGCTCATTCAGGTTCTTCCAGATGAGCGACAGCGAGGCCCAAACCGACTTGAAATCGTTCACTTCCTCGAGGATGACGTTGAGGGACGTGTCGGGGTCGGCAGGAATGTCCAGCGCCTCCTTTGCCTTGGCGATGCCGATAGACTGGTTCTGCAGCTGGGTGATCCTCTGCTCGAACGAGGCGAGCGTCGCTGATGCCTCGTCGGGAGGAATAGTGCCCGAGACCGGCTTCTCGTCGTTCCACTGCACCGTGACCTCCCTGATCTTTTCCCTCACGATCTGGTCCTCGGCGTTGATCTTTGCCAACAGGGCATCGGTCTGGTCCTGAATCACCTTTGATCGGCGGGCGAGCAGGTCGTTCAGGGCCTCCCAGAGGCCATCCACCTGCTGGGCGTGCAGCCAGTCGTTGGGGAATTGGTACCGCTGCCGCACGAGTGTCGACTCGCCCTGGCGGAAAGTCTCCACCTCTGGTGCCCAGAGCTTGACTTGACGTTTGCAGGTCTGGACAACCGTGATGAACTGAACGGCCTGGTCTGTGGATGAAGCCTCGAGTCGCTGGCTCTCCAGATCGTTGCGGGCCTTTTCAATCTCGGCGTGGACCTCCCTCAGGCGAGCACCTAGTCGGCTGGCGAACTTGATCAGGATGTCGTGTTGCCACTGGTCATATTTGGCGTTGACTTTGGTTTGCACCTGGTCGTAGTCGATGGTGATGTGGCCAAAGGAGCGGCTGACCTCTGTGGTATCAAAAGTCTGCCGGGTCTTCCTGATCTCCTGAAGCAACTGCAGCCACTTCGCCAGCTGGTCTCCAAGGATATCGTAGACCTGCTCCGACTGGAGATCCCAGAGAGACTGAAAGCGTAGCCACTCGTTGACATAGTTGTTGATGTCCAGCAGCTTCCTCTCGACCGAATCTTGGACCCTCGAGAGCATGTCGGTGCACTCGGCGGGCAGATCGTCAAACCGCGCCTCATCCGTTGTGGTGGTGGCGATGCTCATTTGGTACCTGGTGGCCTTGATCTTCTTCTGGTGGCAGATGATGCCGAGCCACTCTTGAAGCTGCAGGTACCAGCTAGCCCGAGCAAAGGCCAGGGGAGGATCGAGGTAGATGAGCTGGTTCCGCATGGTGATCTCGTGCACCAGCCTCCTCATGCTAGGAACTCCGGGCTTCGCTTCGGAGGAGTCGACTTGACTACGTCTCCTGTCATCTGAAGCGTCCTCCTCGAAAGCCTCAATCCACGCCTGGATTGCGCGGTGGAGTCGCGTCAGCAGGATTGACTTGATCTGACCGTTTACCCTCTTGACCCAGTACCCCAGGTTGACGTATTGCTCGAGGTTCAGCGTGTCGACTCCCTTTTGGATGATGTCCAGGCGGTCCTCGAACGCCTTGGCCTCGTAAGGGCACGTGCCGAGCTCCAGCAAAGCCTTCTGGATGGTCTGGTGCACCGACGCCAGAGTGACCGTCTTGGACTGCAGCAGAGAGACCTTGGAGGCGAAGTCACGGATGAACATGACATGCTTGCTCTCGCCCTTGCCCAGGCTCCGGTCAAGGGTGCCGTTGGCCAGCTTGGCGGGGTTGAAATGAAGCTCATACGAGTTCACAAAGGACTCCCACTTCAGAGGCACACCCTTGACGACGAGTGCTTGGACGTCGTTGCGGTGGCCGTTGAGAAGCATCGAGACTTGCGACATCTCGGAAATCTGGCGCGTGGTCTGCGCAAATGTCCGGACGCTCTCCATGAGGCTGACGGCATAAGGATAGACTCGCTTCGCCTCCTTGGCCACGTTGCTGATCTGGTGGGGGATTGCGTAGCCGAGCCAGATGAGGTTCCGCGTCTCCTTGAAGAGAGCAATAACCTGGGGGTCAAAGTTTACCACCAGCTCGAGGGTGTTTCCGGCCGAACGGATCCTGTGGACGCTAAACAGCAGGCCCGATATCGACGCGTGCTTGCGCCGGGCATCCTCCATCCATGCCTGGTAGATGGGGCGAGTGTCCAGCTTCTTGCGAAATAGCCGGCCCTCGGAGTACAGCTTCTGACCCTCAGCGTGGAGAGACCAGTCTGCACCAAGGACGTCCTCGACCTTCTTCATGTACCCATCCAGCTGCTGCTCAATCTGCCGAGCCCAGATGATGGCACCTGCGACCGGGGGCAGGTCGTGGAGCTGGGCCATGGCGTGGGCCTCGGAGTGGCCGTACTGCTGCTTAAAACGCTCGTGCAGAGCGGCGATGGCCTGCTTGACGTTGTCGATGAGCTGAGTCTGGTACTCGGCAATGGCTCCACGGATCTTGGGGCGAACGAAGAGGGCATTGAACTTGGAGAAGACGCGGAACATCTCGTTGGCGTTCTTGGCAGTTGCCAGTCGGTCACGCAGCTTCGCGATGATAGAATTCTCGACACGAGATGTCCGCTCGTTGTACACATTCTCTGCCCTCGCCCACCTCGCCGTGCCCTCGCTCGAGACGTCCAGTAGGTCGATGTGACGGAGACCCTCCCACGCGGCCTCGACCTCCTTAATGGCGGCCACGTCGCCCATCTCCTCCGCCATGAGAGCCCCGTTCGGCCCCTCGACGGAGCCGTTCGCCGAGGGCTTGGGCGTGAGGACGTTCAAGATGGTCCGCCGAAGCTGCTCATGGTTGTCACGGAAATTGCTGACATACTTGAGCCGGTTCTGGAGCTCGACATGTTTCGGGTTGAACTTGACGGGGATGAACTTCTCGGTACGGCGACGCATGACCTCGCGAGCTACGTTGGTGAACTCCTTGACATTCTCATCCCACTCCACAAAGATCTGCTCTGTCGACTTCATAACAGCGGTAAACTGATTGTAATCCAGGTCGACGAGCTCTGTGCCGGGGAGCAGCCGGTGCAGAACCTCGTCCAGGTCTTCCGATATCGCATCGACCAGCGCGAGCGACCGGCGGATGGGGTAAGGGCAGATCTTGAGTTTCTTGTTTAAATGGTTGAATATCTGTTCGATGGAGATCTCAACCCTCGACAGCGACGTCGTGGATAGCAGCTCATCGAGCGGGAAGTCGCGCATCAGCTGGTTGTACTTCTGAACCTTGTCCATGGCCTCTTTCAGGCCCGTGTCGGCCGAGAAGCTGACGGTTGCCTGGAAACGCTTTGCTTGCTTCAAGATCTCGAGAGTGAGCATGACGCCTTCACCTCTCAGTTGCGCCTCAATGCCCTCGAGAGCAGACTCCATCGACAGCCAAAAGTTGATCTCCTGGTTTGCTCTTCCAGTCGTCGGATCGCGCGTCATCTTGGTGATGACCTGGATGGACTTGATCCAACCGTTCACCGTGGCCTGGAGATTGTTCAGGAAGTGACTGTCGTGAAGCAAGCTGCTGGGGATCAGATCCAAGCTCGGCCGGGTGTTCCGCGACGCAGCCTCGTCCAGCGCCGTCTGGACGATGGGATGGAATGGCAGTGCGACCTCGGGGATCTCGACATTCTGCTGGAGGTGGGACAGGCTCAGCTCCAGCTCCGTCCAGCGCTTCTTCGTGACCGGGATACCAGTCTTGGCATCCACATCCGCCCTGCCTCTTGCGCCGGTCGCCGTTTGCTGACTCTTGGTGCTGGCGTCGAAGTAGGGCGCAAGGCCATTATGTAGGTAAAGCTGGAGGATCTCAAACGGCGATGCCGAGGGGCCCTGTTCTCCCGTGGTGGACGCAAGGTATGCGGGGCCTGGCAAGTTCAACATCTGAATCTGGGACACGAGCGGGATGTTGGGGTCGAGCGGTTGCGGCCGCTTGAGGAGGCTGAGATAGGCGACCACCGTTGCCGAGGCCGACATGTCGTGGACTATATTGAACTTGTGCGCCGGAGCTTCTGCAACAGAAAAAGGAAAGGGGCCAGTTAGTCAAAAAAAAGGGCGTCAAGGGGGTGGCGGTCATAAGCAGAGTCAGAGCGCGATATCGCGGCTGGACATACTTGGGTCACTATCGGCGTCTTCTATCGTGGGAGCCGACGTCATCTCCTTCTGGATGAGCAGGGAGACCTGCGCCTCATTGGCGAAGCGGGTGCATCGGTGAAGCGTATCGGAGTAGAGGACCTTGGAGAGCAGGCTGTCCGGGGCCTCGAGCTCCTGGCGGGTGGCACCCAAGGCGGCCTCGAGCACTATCCTCAGATGCTCGACGAGCTTCTGGCCGTCCATGGTGGGAAATGAGGGCGGTCCTACGCCGTTGGCGCCGGGACCGACGGCCTGGGTCGAAGGCACGACGTCCATGATCGGCGGTCGCTGTCGCAACCGCTGCGAATAATAGTTGCTTTTGATCTAGGGAACCGACGAGGTCATGGCGCGAGGGGTATAGGGTGGTGTATTAAAGTCGGCACTTGCAGAAAGGCAAATTCCAGGTCGAGGGATCGCGTTTGCTGAAGTGCTATGTGAGAAAGGGACCTGGACAAGAGTCGGGGAGAAATGAAGAAACGTAAAACGATGGGGTATCACGCGTCGAGGGCCGTTCCTCTGATGAGCAAGGCTAGAACTAGAAAAATAGAAGGTGCGTCGTTTGTGGACTACAAGGAGTGTGAGGGAGTCGGTGATGCTTTGCTCATAACTTTCCCTTTCCCCTTCATTCCACATGCACCCTCCCGCCATTTACGCGGCTGCAGCAAGGGCCTACCTAGTCGCGATGGTGACTGGCAGCCACGCGTGGCGGTCAGGTGTGGGGACAGACGGGACGGGGTGTGTGGCACTTCATGCGCCTGTTAATTGGCCGCTAGTAAATCGTCAGTCCCTGAAACCTGCAGCAAGATTGGGAGACGACACCCTCCAAGCAGCCCAAGACTGGCTGGAGCCACACCCAAACAAAGGGACCGTGCAATGCTTGGATTCGCGGCAGCTCCCTCCGGAGATCACCCGTATTACATACAAGATCCATTGGATATCCATCCGCCTATCAGACTCACATGTATATGCCGTCGGGACCTTGGCCTTGCGACCTGACGGAGAAATTTTACATGGCACACCGAATACAGTTCACATTTATTGTTTGCACTGGCGGGATTATATGCACTGCTGGACCAGATGATGAACTCTGGGTTCTGGCCCTCAATGGTGAAGGGTCTAGAGAATCAAGGGCTGCTATCAGGAATAAATAACTTCCCGGTGGCTGCCTAAAGTCAAGCAGTAAACCTAATTTGTGTCCCCTCAATAAACAATGAATGCGAAACCTCGACTGCATGATCATTCCAACACGGTACCAGACCAACAGAAAGGCCGAACATTTGAAACCCTTTATTCACTGACATCTCATAAACTTCCACACGTATCCCCAACAGAGAGAACGTAACTGAACCGTACGCCTCACGCGGTGCTTGCTGTCCCCCATATTACAGTGCCCTCCCTCCCCCAAAGACTCATGACAGGTAACAAAATGCTCACAAAACGCCCTTGCTCCCACAACACAGTTCAGAAAATTCCTCGAGAAATGCGATGGAGAGAACAAGAAACAAAAGACAAACAAAAGAACAAACAAAAAAAAAAAGCCATCGACGAAAAGTCACCCCCCCAAAAGGCAGATATAAACCCACCATCGTCGGAAATCCGCGCTCTGGTCCTTGAACCGACTCGACAAGGCAAATGCAATGCAGGCGAACAAGTAGATAACCCAGATACTCAACAGTTACGGGGCAGGACCGATGGAAGCACCTCCGTTCTCGTTGCCATCGCTCAGCCGTTCTCGCTGCACCATGACCCTCTGATTGCAGATGTCGATAAACATCTCGAACTTGTGGATCATCTTGTCCTTCTCCTCGATCTGCTTCTTGAGTTGCTCGATCTCCTCGGCGCTGTCGGCTTTGAGCTTGTCGTAATCCTCTTTAGTCTTGGCAAGCTCACGGCGAAGTTCGGCTCTTATGCGGTCTTCGTTGGATTGCTGGGGCTTGCTGTATATGCTCATCTTGTTGCTCTCGGCAGAAGCTCCGGCCGCCACCTTTTGCGGATTGCGGTTGATGGCCGCCCGTGCATTGTATATGTCCCGAGGAAGGAGCGGCACATTGGGGTGTTCGTTCTGGAGTATTTCAAGTGTCTGCGTCACGCCCACACCTACAGCTTGTTTCAACTCGGTCAGCAAAATTTAGCTCGACAAGGCCAGCCGTAGCTAGTAGGGCGCGTACCATTCTCCTTGAGTGCCTTGACGGACGCCACCATTTTGCTGTCAAGTTTGCGAGCAGCGGGGTGGAGCAGGGGGCTCTGACTTGGTCCATGGTTGTGGGTGAGATGTGCAGAATCAGGGCGATACCGCACGATCCACTGAGTCCTCTGCTCGATGGCAAAGAATCCGAACTGGCAGTCGCACTTGCGGGACGACGTTTTCCTCTTACGGAGCTCTGGGTTGACGCGCTTCGGAGGCTTTCCGGCGCGGTCACAGACAAACAGGACCTTCTTCAGCCCTGGAACCGTCTTCTTCGACCGTCCGATGACGACTGCATATCCAACCGAGGTGCAGTACGCGAGCACGTACTTGTGCACCGCATCTAGGGTCGGGTAGCTGCCACCCTCTGGCGGGGCCGACATGGGCTCTCCCATCGGTTCCCGAACGACGACAGCAGGGTCAGACAGCTTGGATGGGTCACCGTCATCATCTTCAGCCGTCATGTCGATCTCCATCTCGTCTTCATGATGGTTCTCCTCCACGTGTGTCGACGGAGTCGGAGTTTCCTGCTTTGGCGGGATAGGCGTGTGGTGCGCCGATGCCTGGCGCGCCTGTGCCTGGTGGGTTTGTGGTTGCTGTACTGAGGGTTGCTGGGCCTGCGGTTGCTGCTGCTGGGCCTGTTGCTGAGGTTGATGGACTTGCTGAGCCTGCTGAGCCTGCTGAGCCTGCTGAGCCTGCTGAGCCTGTTGAGCCTGCTGGGCCTGTTGAGCCTGCTGGGCCTGTTGAGCCTGCTGGGCCTGTTGAACCTGCTGCTGAGATTGATGGACTTGCTGGGCTTGCTGAGCTTGCTGAGCCTGCTGAGCCTGCTGCTGGACGTTCTGAGCCTGTTGCACTTGCTGGACCTGCGGGGTTTGCTGGACCTGATGCGCCGAGTGCGTTTGGTGCACAGGCAGCGCGTGCTGTGGCTGAGGCGTTGGTGTCGTGTGGGCTTGTTGGGCTTGTTGCGACTGCGCCTGGTGATTCTGATGCCCCTGATGCCCCTGGTGAGTCTGGTGGGCTTGGTGGGCTTGATGGCTTTGCTGAGTGGGCTGGTGCGCAGCGCTCTGCTTAAGTGGCTGCTGTTGCCGCGCCTGCGGCTGCTGTATTTGACTCTGATGAACCGCCGAAGGATGAACCTGAGGCTTGTGAATCTGGGTCTGATGCCCCACAGGCTGCTGGTGAAGCTGCTGCTGGTGGGTTTGCGTGGGATGTACAGTCGCCACTGGCTGCGTCTGCTGAGCCTGTTGAGTATGCTGGGAGTGCTGAGTGTGCTGGGAGTGTTGCGAGTGTTGGGAGTGCTGCACCTGATGTATCTGGGGAACTTGCTGAACTTGTTGCACCTGGGATATCTGAGGTTGAGATGGAGGTCGAGGAAGAGATAAAGAGACGGACGAATGCTGTGGTTGCTGTGGCTGTGGCTGTTGCTGATGCTGATGGTGCTGCTGCTGGTGTTGCGACTGCGACTGCTGCGACTGCTGCTGCTGCGGCGGTTGTTGCTGAACAGACTGCTGCTGCTGCTGAACAGACTGCTGCTGGTGTTGCTGCTGCTGATAATGAGATTGCGCTTGTGGTTGTTGTTGTGGTAGTTGCTGGTGGTGGTGTTGGTGATGCTGGGCGTGTTGCGAGTGCTGGGGGTGTGTTTGATGCTGTTGATGTTGGGAATGTGTCTGGTGCTGTTGGTGCGCCTGGTGCTGCGCGTGTGTCTGGTGGGTTTGTTGGTGCTGTTGATGTGCCTGGTGCTGGTGCGGCTGCTGTTGCTGTTGCTGGCGGGCCAGGATGTGACTGTCGTTCTGCTGCGGGACGCCATGGCTCATGGGCTGCTGGTTCATGGCCTGGGCCAGGTAGTTCAGCGACTGGGAGGGCGGAGGCATCTGACGCGGAGGCATGGCTCGCTGGCGAGAGACGTTGACCGGCGCGGCGATCGGGGCCTGCTGTCGGGCGGCATTTTGGACGGCGGTCGGGACGGACGAGGCCGGGGTGGTGAATATATGGTGAGGATAGCCGCTCTGCTGCGCTTGCTGGGCATACGCCTGTGTATGGTATGGCGACGCGTGCTGCTGCGGGAGCGAGGGTGAGGGCTTGCCGGTCGTGTGGGATTGCGTGGGAGGGTAGCCGCGTCGGAGTCCGCTTACGCCAAAAGTCAGACCTGGATGAGTGTTGGTCGACATGATGGCGAAACGGGCGGGAGGCGAAACCCAAGACGCAAAGCTCAAAGGACAAGAAAAGCAGTCGAAAAAGCGGCACGAGGGAACACTGCTGCCTCGACGCTGGGCCTCGAACCCAAGCTCTTTGACGGACTGCCTCAACCCTCACAAAGGACCAAATGTGGGCGGGCGTGTAGATACAAGGATGTGGAGGAGGTGTATGGAGTGTTTTGAAAAAAAAAAAAAAGGTGTGGGCAGCCCTGGCTGGTGTACAGCGAGAAAGCGAGGAGGGCGTGGGAAACGTGGGCGTTCGGCGGGAGAAGGAGGGAGCGTAGGCGCCACCAGTGGGAGCGGCACCGTGGCCTGCCAGCGATTGGCGGCCAGCCCCTCTCGAGGCGGGCACTGTGCTTTTCTTCTGGGCCCTCGCTGCCCTGACACACTGACAAATGCTGAGGGCATGGGCACTGTGCTGACCATGGGATGCCTGTTTGCCTTTTGGCGGGGCGAGCGGGCGCCTGCGTATCCTGGGACCGTACGTTACAGTGCGGGGATCCATGGCCTCCTCGCTCGCCCGGCTGGTCTGCGCTTGGACTGTTTGCCTGCTGCTTATTGTTCGGATCACGGCCAGAAAAAGTCAATCTCTGCCACGCCTCCCGCACCTCCAGGGGCCCACTGACCCTTGCTGGCCACCTACGTACCCTCCATGAATGAGACGATCCGATCAAATAAAACACGAGCTCACTGTGCTCAGCTAGCCGGGGCGGCTCTCAGTAGAATAATAGAAAACCGTCATGTTTTGTAATTTGCCTCATGCAGATGAAGACGGGATGCTGTGAAGCTCGAGACCGCCCGGTTTAGGGGGAGCCCAGAGCGTTCTGCTCCGTCCAATTGATGACCATCGACCTCAGTCAGTGGGCGGCGGGCTGTGTCCCCCAGTACTAGCGTGTGCAACCCTGCTAGTCTGCCTGCGTGGATGCCTGCACTGTGTGACCTCTACCCTGTTTGGGATCAGCAGCGTCTCACGGCTTGGGGGCGGCCCTTGATCAAATCCATGCTCCCCAGAGCGCACCGACTCAGGCAGCTGGGCGCTGGGAGCGCGGGACGGCGTAACCTTGCCTGCTCGTGTGTGCTGGGGTCGGGTATTAACTCACATATTTCACGTTTATTATAAGGAATGAGATGTTTCGCTGCTCGCACGGCGAATTGCTACGACATCACCCACCCCTGCACCGCCAGGTAGGCATGAGCTTGACAGGGAAGAACTGATGTGGTGGTGGTGGCATCAATTTCTTAGCTTCCGGCGCTTTTTGTTTATCGGCCCCAAATAGGGACGTGCTGGAGGTGCGTGTTCTGACGCCCAGCCATGCAGCTCTTTTTTTTTCTTCTTCTTCTTCTTTCTCCTCTCTGATCCTAGAGGTGCGGTTGCAGCGCCCAGCCGCGCACCTTCTTCCTCCTCCATTCCCCACGCCCCCAACCAATCCCATTGGTGAACGGTGGGGGCTCTTCGTTTTTCACTCTCTGCTACCTCGCGAGGTCTTATGTCTGCTTTTCGTGCTCTGCAGCCACCACGCCGCAGATCACCCACACCCCCTCTTGCAGTTTCCCCTCGCTATCATTTTTTTTTTTTTTTTCCCCCGGTGGAAGTGAGGGCCGGGAAACACAGCGGGCGTACCCCATTGTTTGACCGGGACAACAGCCTCCTGCGTATCTAGTCCAGGAATATTCGGTTGCCTCTATGCTCCATACCTCCTCTGATCAATGCCGAACCCGAAATAGGATCAGAGCAGACGGTGGGCGTGAATTATTGATTAGCTGCAGCCCATAGCTGGAGGTATCCGGCATTCGGCAGCCAGGGATTCAACGCAGTGATGGCGGACGGCGGCACACACACATGGCGCTAGCCCATTTTCGCCCCCACCCTCTCCCCAGCGCTGTCAATCCCGTTGCCATCCACGCCCGCCGCCGCACCATGGACCCCAGCAAGACGCAACGCACGCGCTCGCTCCCAGGATTCTACGCACACTAGAACCTTGCAGACGCCGACAACAGGGCGTTGGTGACGGTGCGGAGGGAGGGAGGGAGGGTGCGGTAAAGATCCATAGGAGGCAAACTATGTACCTAGGTAGATGACATGCATAGCCTGACAGCTCAGACGGCCTGTCACATTTCTTGGCTCTCTCTGCAGGACGGAGGAACAGGAAAGAGGTAGATAACTTTCTGTAGCCGGAGAGGGAACAGGAGGAGGAAAGAAAGAGGGCTGCTGCACCACACTCGTTCTCGTCACAGTAGGTAGATGCCAATGACAAGGGCCCAGCCCGCAGGCCCGCGACGGGTACGTGCTTATCGACGGCACGACCACATCACACCTACGTGTTTGTTGATGGGCCTTGGGACATCCCACTGCCGGCTGGGGTGTCACGTCGGGGTCCGGAGGGCACACTGGCCATGGTTACGCAAAAGGTATAATGTCTCGAATGTTTGCCTGACAGCCCGGTGCACAAACACCGGGCTCTCTTCTCCGTCCGATCGAGAAGGGCTGCTGCTGCTAGATAGATAGGTACCTGTGTCCTTCCTTCCTTCCTCTTTTGCCACTTCTTTTTTTTTTTTCCCCCCCGCCTGCCTTCGGAAGGCTTCGACCTGCCCAGGCAACATCGTGCTTGCTCTGACGACCAAGCTTAGTTCGTTTGCTTTTCACCATACGCACCCAAACATCGCCTGCACTTGGGCGCAAGTGCTGCCTGGTTAGTGGACGTTTGGCAGCAGCTGTCTGCCCACCTGTACGCACCTACTATGCTCTCGAAGGTGCTACAGTCCGTCACACTCAAGCGTCAATGATCTCGTGTCCAGTCAACTGGGGTTCTAGCCTCATCCCGAACTAAGTGCGCGTCCACCAGACTACCTACCAGGTAGGTAGGTAACTGCTTGCCTCGCCCACTTCTTCGCGTCATAGGGGACGTACCGATCGAGATACCTCAGAATATTCCCAAGTAAGAGGTCATCTTTTTCATCCCGCCATCTCTGTCTATCTAGGGATCTCTTCAAAAGCATCTCGGCCACGTTGTGGTGATGCCAACTTCAACATTGCTGACTGGAATCTGAAGGGCCTGATAGATATCCACGTACCGATTTCAGAGGAAAGCCCAGGTACCGCGAGAAAAAGCCGAACACTCACCGAGAAGCAAAAGCAAGAGGAAAACATAAAAAGGAAAAAAGAAAAAAAAGAGAGAAAGGCAGATGGTGGGAATAATGGCGCTGGCAAAGGCACCCGGACTTGGGACCTCGATCCCGGTGCCAGCGTTAGCGGCAGCAGTGGACCCCTACGCAATGTTTTCTCCGTGCCGCACGCCTCTGGCTCCTGCAGCAGCAGCGCCCCTCGCGCTGGATCCCGCGCCGGCTAGCGCCGCCGCCACCCCGGATTCAGCCGCGCAGGCATTCACCCCTGGAGCTGCTGCGACCCTGCCGCCCCCACACGAACAGCGGTCCTCGACGCGCAGCAGCGACGACAAGAGCGGCGGCGGCGGTCGACGTCAGAACCGGGATAGTCCCGGTCCGCACCCGTTCGGCAGCCGCAAGAGGCTGTGCACGACGTCGCTCCGAGAGTCAGCTCCTGGTGGGTGTGGCAGCAACGGTGGGAACACATCAGTGGACGACGAGAGTGACATCTCGGATGTTAGAGACAACAATGAGAACTCGTTCAACGCCGACACAGGCACAGGCACAGGCTCAGCAAGAGAGTGGCATGAGCCTGTTTCGACACTAGATGATGTCACGAGGGTGTCGTTCCTGCGCTGGCGAAGCCGCGACTCGTGGTTCTGCTTCCCCGGAGAGATCAGGAACCAGATATACAATGAGCTGCTGCTGCTGCCGCCATCGTCGTACGACATGTACGCCGGCTACTATGCGGACATGAAAGCCCGCCGTCGAGGCCATGTCGATGTCGATGATGTCGCCGCCACTCAAGACAGCAAGGCCGCGGTCGCGCTTGGCAGAAGAGACGGCGAAGGACGAGCGGAAGAGCAACACGACAACAAACCCGAGCCAATCACCATCCGCCTGCAGACGCCCGGGATCCTCCTCGTCTGCCGCGCCATCTCGGCCGAGTGCCTACCGATCTTGCGCGCGCGCACCCTCGTCATCGACCGCGTCCCTCCCTGGCCCGCGGGCGCGCGCGCCCCGCTGCTCATCTCGCAGTTCATCGGCCACACGACGCTGCGGCGCCTCGGCAGCCTCGAGCTCCGCGTCGAGCTGGGCCGCGGCGCCATGGGCAGCGGCTGGGTCTGGAACCCGCTGGTGCGCGACCTGCTCGGCGTCCTGGCGCGCGCCGACAACGCGCTGCGCCGGCTCCGTGTCGTCGTCAAGCTATTCCGCCTGGGCAGTGTGCCCATGTACACCACGGGCGGTGAGGCCGCCGAGTGGCACCGGCTGTTTGCCTGCCTCGAGTGGTTCCACCGCGCCAACCCCATGATCTGGCAGCCGCCCCGCATCGAGGTCGAGTTCTGGGGCGTCAGCTCGCGCGGCGTCTTTGCGCTGGAGCCCTATAGCGTCTCACCGGCGGCGGGGGAACCGCTCGGCATCCCGCGCAACCTGTTGGATCTCGACGTCTACCGTGGGCCCTGGCAGTTCAGGTACTCGTACGGTCGCAGGATCGGCGACGCTACCGACTGCAAGCTGGTCCCCGGTTCCGTCACCGAGTTTCTGACCGAGGATCCTCGGGACAGGATACTGGTGATCGGGAACATTGGGCTCGTGGTTCCTGCTCAAGCCCAAGTCCAATACCAAGTCGACGGCGGCGATAGCGATAACAATGCATATGACTCTGATGAAGACGACGACGAGGCTGGAGGTGATGATGGCGGGGAACTCATCTACTCGGCCCCTTAAATCCCGGGAGCACACAACGGGCATATTAGCAAGCACTGATTTTCTTAACGGCATGTTGCGGTTTTAGCACCGCAAGGGCGAAATGCGTTGATTCGACGGAGTGGTCAGTCGTGACAACACAACGACTGGGCGGCGACCCGATTAGCCAATGGAAAAGAATCGCTGTCAATGCTTGATATTCATAGGTAGTCTCTTGACAAAAGAATACAGACGAGTGAACACGCCTTCCAAGTCCAAGTCCTTCCCCATCCCTGTCCGTTCCCTGCATTATACGCCCGAACCCGTCTAAACACGACCGTGGTATCTGGAAAAGAGCAAAGTAAAATGGGAAATATGTACCTAATGACCGATAGTTTTTACATGTTGTAGTCCTCCCCGTCAGCACTCCCACCCTGCCGGCCGGAGGACTCAAACCACGTGCCAAAGTCGAGCTTCATCAGCAGCCGATCCACCCTCCCGACGCGGCGGGGCACGTACTCGCCGAGCTCGACGAGGGCGCCGCGGTCCTCGTCGTCGTCCTCCGCCGCGCCGCCGGCATCTTGCATTTCGACGACACCGAGATCGTCACCAGAAGCGGCAGCAGCGGCGGCGGGCATGGCGTTGCCGCTACTACCGCTGTTATTGTTGTTGTCGTCCCTGGCCTCGACGGCGCGCAGCTCACCGACACAAGCCTCGACGCCTGTCTTGATGCGGCGCTCGACGGCCGCGATATCGGCCCGGACGTCGGCCTCCTCGCGCTCCAGGTCGACAAAGGCGTCGACCACGCCCGCGTCGGCCTCGAGGTCCATCGAGGACCAGATGCCTTGGAGCCGGTGCACGAGCGCCACCAGCCGGTCCACGTCCACCAGGAGCTCGTACAATGCGTCCGTGAAGGACTGCTGCGTGAGGAGCACCCGCCTCGCGAGCGTGCGGAGGTACAGCCGGTGCGCCGTCGCCAGCGACTGCGGGTCGTGCGGCTGGCGTTTGTCTTGTTGTGCTGACGATGATTCCTTGTCCGCGGGGGCGGCAGCAGCGGACGCGAGCCAGATGTCGTCGTCTCCGTCGTCATGGCCGTCCGAATCCTCGTCCATCTCATCGCGTGATCTCTTGCCCAGCGTATGCGTAGTCAGAGGTTTGCTCCGGCGGTCGTCCGGCCTCACTTTATCTTCGCCCGTGAGCAGCCACTGTTGGAAGCCGTCCCAGAGCCCGGCCACGACCTCGGTCTGCAGATACGCCTCGGTCTCGGCGAGGAAGAAGATGGCGGCGCTGCATGTCGCCCACACACTCCGCATCGCACCCGACCGTGCCGTGTTGCGGCTGCGCAGCAGCCTGACCTTGGCCCGGCCCGAGGCGGTGCTCCCGTATGGTGGACGCGGGGGCGGCGGCCAGTGCCGTCTCAGGGCCGTGATCTTCCAGAGGTCCGTGAGCCGCAGGTGAGCTTTCCGGACCGAGAGCAGGTATGAGTTTATTGACGTGTACATCTGCACGTCGGACTGGCTGAGAAAGAGGTCGAGTGGAGAGGGGATGTCGAGCGTGAGAACGACCGGAACAGACAACAACAGGTTCCTAAAGGGTGTTGTGGCGATATTGTTCACATAGCCGGACGTCGACGAGAGCGGTGCGCCGCCTCCGGACCTGGAGGCGGACAGTTTTGACTTTGCGAGGGTGAGCCTGATGATGTCCCTCGCCATCTCGAGGCCTTCGTCCTCTTCCGAGTTCTGGCCTTGGAGCGAGCCAAGGGCGCCCCAGGTGCGCGCAAGCACAGACATGACCTCGCCCTCCTTGAGCAGGATGTTGGCCAGGGGTTCTTGCCTGCCGTATGCCGCATTCAAATTGTCGGCCCTCTGCCAACGGCTGCGCATCTTCTCATCTGCCTGTTGAGATAGGGCCATTGCGAAGTCGCCGCGGCCTAGGAGGAAGAAATCTCGAAGCACCTGCAACATCTCCATGACTCTGGCGAGCGGTAGGAATTTCTGCAGGATATTTCTCGAGAGGAAGAAGCGGATGTCGGTTATAGTCCTCGTAAATACCGCGCCGTCGAGAGGGAATGAAAGCTTAGACAGCTCGGATAGCTGGGAGGACAGGTGATGAACGGCGCCCTGCCCTGAGGCTTCTGCGGCTTTTGCTCGTATTTGGCTTAGCGACTTGCCGATGAACAACACTGATGTGGCTGTCGTTGCTGTGACAAAGGATGGGAGAAGATATGGATTGGAAATAAACTCCTGCCGCGCTTTCGCCTGTTAGTATGCGTGCGGCGTGCGCGTGTCTAATAAACCAGGGATAGACGGTGTTACATGCCTCTTCGCTTCCCGGGGCTGCCTTTTGTATAAAAAAATCGCCGGACCCAAAGGTGGGAAGCCGGCCGTAAAGGACCCAGGCAGAGACCTGCTTGAGCCAGGCCGTCTCGGCGACAGCCACGAGGCTCCTGGCGGCGGTCTCGATATCGACATAGCCAGTTTGCAGCTCGGCGCGGAGCCAGTCTATTATCCTGGCGCCGGTGCACGCCATGGCACCACCGCCGCCGTCGCCATCCCGCCTCTCGCCCCTCAGCATGAGGCTGACGACCTCCCAGAGCCACTCCATGCGCTGGGTCCAAGCCGAGAACTCGCCGACAACGGCGGTCAGGGGCACTATGTTATAGGCGCCGACCAGGTCCGGGTCGCTGCGCAGGATCGAGGCCTCGACGTCGAGGACCTTGCGGCGGAAGGCGGCGAGGTGGGCGGACGAGACCGAGGCGGCGACGGCGCGGCAGATAGTGGAGGGGTGCGAGGACGCGATCTGGGCCGAGTAGCCCTGCACCTTGACGTGTAGGCTGCTGAGGTGCGACACGGACGCTAGGAGCTCACGCTCGGGAGGCGAGAAGACAGCCGTGGCAGCCGCTGCTGCTGCTGCCGCTGTCGCTGCGGAACCGGCATCCGCATCGGGGGCTGCGGCATCGGCGCGGAGTAGTGGGGATGGATGCCCGGCGAGGGAGAGGAGGATTTCGTGGAGCATTGCGACGGGCTGCTGCTGCCGCTGCTGCTGTTGTCGCTGCTTTTCCTATTCCTGGAGTGTAGGGAGCCAGCCCCCTGCATATCAGCTGTCTGGTCCGTCTCTCCCTATCGGAGGGGCCTTGAATTCCGGAGCGGCATCCGTGGGGTAAGTGGTAAGTGCATTGCATATGCAGACGCAGATGCCAGCCCTTCGCGGGGTCCTGCATGACCGCCGAGGATGTTCTTCGATGGGTGTTCATACGTACAATTTCATCTCTGATATGAGCAGCAGAATGGTCCCCAGCAGCTCGAACCGGCACATGAGCTCGCGTCCTGGTGGGGCCAGTCCCCGGTTCTTTGCTGCACGAGTGCCAAGGGCAGGATGACGACGGGACCGAAGCTTGAGCTATGGAGTGCAAACGCAGACGGTAGACTGGGGTTGGTGGGAAAGCGAGCGATGGAGGCCAGCGACAGGAAGGATTCGTGAGCCGTGAATACGATGTGGCTACGATAGGATGCTGGAAGGAAGGGGACGCTGTTGCCAGATTTGCACGTCTTGACACTGCCTACGCCCGGACAGCGCAGCACAGCGTCTCCTGTCCCTTGTTGATTGATCGGAACCAGGGGACGAGTCGGCTGTTGGGTCCCTGGTCGACGCGCTGGCCACCCTCGTTGGGCACTGAGACAGCGAATGTGACTCGAGGTTACGCAGCAGCTCACGGCTCGTGCTGCTTCAGCACGTCAGTTGGACGCACGCACAGTCACATGACGCGATTCACTCTCCTCCACAGAGTCGTGTCGGACTAGGTTCCGCTCAAGCACAGTCATCGCCTGAATGCTTGTGTGAATTTTCTCCTTTTGATCGTAAGATGGGATTATACTTCTTTCCCTTCCATCCTTCAAAACTGTCAAAAAACATTGGTCTTCAATCAGCACACACCTATCGCCAGAGTGGCGGAGAGGCGATGCAGCGCAAGCAATTGAGCCCCTGTAAAGCAAATCGCAAATAAACACAACATGTGCTCAAACGCAACCAGCAAAATCCTCAAGCGAACATTAAAGGCATTCGAACGGCTGTCAGACAATTGACACGGACACGACGAAAGAAAAACCAAAAACGCAAATGCTCTTCCAAGATGTAGCGTCCCGACGACGGATTTCTCCGAGGCCCTCGATAAGTACCTCCTAGGTATCCGCTGGGTGCCTGCCTTGGCGCTATTTGTACTCGGGGGGCCCCTTCTTCTCGCCCTTGACGGAGCTGGCAGAACTCGAAACAGCACCTCCGTTGGACTCCGGGTCCTTGGGCCTCATGTCGGGCGGGATCGTGCCGCCGTCGCCACCGCCGACGACGAGGTCCCTGCCGTCGGGCGCCTTGCCAACGATCATGCCCTTGGCCACGCTCTTGATGAGGGCGCGGCGCGAGACGCCCGTCACGTCGATGTAGACGAGCCCGACGTTCTTGACGCCCGAGCCGACATTCCTGGACACCTCGCCGGCCTCGGGCCCCCACTTGTGGTGCACGACCGTGCTGGCCGACGTTGACGCCGACGACAGCAGGTGCTTGCCCGCCTGCTCGATGCCGTCGGCCACGGTCGAGAAGGCGATGAGGCTCTTGTTGAGCAGGCCCGGCTTGTAGTCCTCGATCGGGTTGCCGTCCTTGTCGAACCCGCGCCCACCGCCCTTGTGGCCGCGCCGCGCCAGCGTCGCCCCCACGTTCTGCGCCACCCTGCCGATCTGCCCGACCGTCTTGGCCGACAAGCCTGCCGCACTTCCCGTAAAGGTGCTGATGCGCCGGATCCGCTCGTGCGTCGCCGGCTTGAACGTCATGGGCTTCGTCGCCGGCTCGCTCCTCACCGTGTAGCTGTTGGCCTGCGACTGCAGCGTCTTGGAGATCTTGTCCGACGTCGTCACGATCAGCCGCGACGCCAGCGAGGCGTGCGACACCAGCGTCGACCTCTGGTACGCCGGGTGCATCAGCATCTCCACCGACTCCTGCGACGCCGGGGCGACCGATATGCTCTGCTTCGCGTCCGTCGGCAGCGTGATTTCCACGGGTTCTGTTTGCGGTTGCAAAGTGTTTCGGTCAGTACACCTATGCATGAATGGTGCAGTTGCAAAAGAGGGAAATGGAATGGCTTGGGAGGTGTAGGGGGAAGCGGTCTCACGCACCCTTGGAGCCTGGCTTCAAGGCTTTGTCCTCCACTACCTGGAAGTTTTCTCCCAGCTCCCCTATCACGCTCCCATCTTCCTCGTCGATGAGCACGATCTGGCCTCCTTGAGGACCACTATGGCTTCCCTGCGCATAGCCCTCACCCGGCCTGTAGTCGGCGGGGTTGTATGGCGGAAGTTCTTCGGTGGCGGCGGCAGCCTTGGACTTGGAGGACTTGGACTTGGACCTGGACGACGACGGCATTGATGCGGATGCGGCGGCCGTGGTTGCTGCCGACGCTCCAGGGCGCCATGTGGATGGTCCGTCATAGACGTCCGTCTTCTCTCCCTTGGAGCTCGGCACCATGGGCGGCGGCGGCGCCCTCTCGAGGAAGGCGGTGCACTGGGCTAGGATGGTCTCGAAGGTGTCGACATCCTCCTGTATGTGCTTGCGGCTGTCGGGCTCCGGGAACTCGATCCGGGTGAAGGCGCCATTGTCGCGACCCAGGTCCCAGCGCGGAATGAGATAACTTCTGGGCGGCTGGTGGTAAATCTGGGTAGTGGCGGGCAGCGGGAGGTCTAGCTCTGGCGGGAGGTGCAGATGGAGGTAGAAGTCCTCCTCTGGGGGCGCACCGGTGTGGGGATCTACGGAGAGGTCGGCCAAGGGCGACGAGGTCGGAACCATGAGCAGTGACAGGGTCTGGGGGCCAGCGGGCGTGAGGTTGGCCTCGGTGCCGTTGTCGATGTGATACGCCGAGATGCCATCTATGGCGTACAAGAGTTTGGGTTCCTAGAATTGGCGTTAGTTCTGACCTCGTCCGCCAAGTCTTCCTCGTTTGCCGTCAACTTTTTGGACCTACGTTGGACGCCATATTGTGGCGCTGGAGCTATCCCGCTCGAGATCCGTAATGGCTGGCTGCTATACTTGCTGGTTTCCTTTTCCCAGAAGGGCGCGGTTGTCGCAGTGCCTGCCGTGTGTGCGGGCGGCGCAGTTGACCTGCAGCTGGTCGCAACCCTCGGTGGTTCTTAAGGATGGAGGGGTCAAGCGACGGGACGCGCGCGTCAGTCGTTTGCGAGAGAAGGCACTCAGGCAGGGGGTGTGGGGTTGCAGCGCGTCTTGCAGGCAGTCAGTCTGGAGCCCGCCAGTATGCCGGTGCTTATTTTCGTTTGCGTCCGCTGCGCAGGGAGACAGGAAGTGCAAGCGCGGCGTGAGGTTTCCAAATTTGGATTTTATTATCTGAAGAGAGATCGTCCGGAATGTTGGCCCGCTTCCTGGGAGGGCGCAAAAGTGACGGCGAGATGCGACGCTGGCCGGCTGGCTGGCGCTTAAAGGCCGCACCTGTGTGGATCAAATAGCCCGCAAGCTCGGCAGCCTCTCCAAGGGGGTGGAGGGTAGAGCGACGTCATTGGGTCCCAAGCTGCCGCATGCGTTCGCTTCCCCTTTCTCCGCCGCTGAAAAAAGAAACATGAACACCTTGATGAGGTGACGGCACACACCCACACAACGCACCCAGACAGTCAGCATGCATGCACAGACGCCTCAAATAGTGCCGCAGGTTGTATCTGCCAAGGAAACAGTGGTGGAAACCTCTCAATTCTTGCTCTGCCGTGTGTCTTCTGTTGATCTGGAGATGCTGCTGCGCCTCACGCCGATGTCTGGTTTGTCTGTTCCGGACAAGGAGTAAAAAACGCTTGTTCGTTCTGATTTGTATTGCGTCGTGTCGCAGACTAAGCATCCACGCACTCAACGTACGACAGAGGGAGCCCAGGGACAATGCGTGGAAGGTCTCACACGGGCTCGAGGAGGCCGCCGCCAGTGGCAACTTCTGGTGGACAATACATGCCATTACTTTTACCCCTGTGGAAAGGCGTGCCGAGTCCATGCGATAAATCGGACACGGCGCCCATTTCAAGGATGACTTCTGTCTCAAGTCTCAGAAGCTCAACCAGATGGTGGCAGTGCAAGTCGCCACCAGCTACGTTCTTCAAATTCGCCTCGCAAAAAACTTGATTTCGCTGCTGTTCACCTCATCAGCCACAATATCCGCCACCTCCCAACGACTACCTATGTACACATGTTCAGTTTTGAGCTTACGAAACTCCCATCCATCGTCCATCCCCGAACCGCCTTTTCCTCGTCTTTAGCTTGCCTCGACCTGTGATGGCCTATTACCTCACAGCTTGTTCCAGAACTGCCAGACCTCGGGTCCCACCCAGGATCTTGACCCGTCCTCCTCGGGTGCAGGCTTGTCGGCCGCCGCCTGGATGTGGCCGCCGTCGTGTGCCGCCCACTGGACCGGATATCCGGCCCTGCAGCCGGTAGCAGCCGTGGTGATGTGCGTCCTGCTCCCCTGCGCCGGCTCCCTGGCCCCGGCCATGGAAGCGCAGCCGTTGTTGCGGATGAACTTGTCGCGCATGGAGCGGCCGCTTCCAATGTTGAGCGTCCCGTCGCGGATACCGTGGATTCCGAAATAAGCAATTGGGTCGTTGCCGCCGTCGCAGCCGGATATGACCCCGCCGGCGATGGCGGCGACTCCGCGGAAGCCGCTGCGGGCTCGCGAGCAGGCGATGGCGTATGCCATGGACGCGCCGTAGGAGAAGCCGATGGCGAACCGCTGTGTTTGCTCAACACAGAGGCCGGCGTCGATTTGCTGGTTCATGGCGTCGATAAAGCGCAGGTCCTAAGCGGAGGGGGAGGTTTTTTATATGATTAGGTTTGAATCCGTACGTTGTTTGTCACTTTTAAGCGTATCAAACTAACCGAGCCGCCGTTGTTAGCCCAGCCGCCGCCGTTGCCCTGGGGAGCAACGAAGATGGCCGTTTCGTTGGCGACGTCCTGCAGTCCAAAGTACTTCCAGTTGCGCGAGCCGGTGTCGCCGCCGTTGGCGACCTGATCCATGCGCCCGCCGTTCCAGTGCAGGCCGTACACGAGCTTGTAGGGCTTGTTGTTCTGGTAGTTGGACGGAACCCGGATCATGAACTGGCGCTGCTGGCCCCCGACGTTAATGGTCTTGGTGCCCGTTGTGATGGTCGGGGCTTTGCCGCATCCCGAGCTCGGTCCGGCGACGGCAACGTGTGCCAGGCTCAAGAGGCCGAAGACGAAGGAGCTGATGACAACCATATTTGCAAATATTTTGTGGCGATGGCAGGTGCGGTGGAATGAGACAGGCTGCTCGACGTGTCTGTCAACTCCTGCCTCTCCTTGCCACCTAATAAGCCCAGGCCATCACATATTTATATGCTCTTCGGCCCATCATGGTGACCGGAGTTTGCAAAGCAAAGCTATAGGACGGCACGAAGACGGGCGGCGGAGAGTGGCTTCCGGCGAACGCCCTCCCTGGTGGAACTTTCAAAGTCCGGATCGATGTCGGATTTGGGGTTATTCCCACCGTACCGGCTGGACGACGGATGTGGTTACCTCTCATGCGACGCTGGACACTACCTATACGGCGTCAGGTTAATGGTGTGAACCAGACGAGCGCTGCCTTGGCTTCCAAATCGCCAACAGGGATCGGCGCCGAACTACAGAGTGCGCAAGAAATTGCAACGCCAAGCTGCATGCGGAAGGGACTCGGAGGCACAACACCGTTCTCCCCCGCCTTTCCCCTCACGTTCTCCGGATCGCTTCCTTCGATCGTAACGGTAGACCCGATGCTGCTTCCAACATTCCGTGGCGATTCTCACTCGCCGCTTTGCCGCCCAGGCTGTGCGAGGCTGGTACGGACATGTTTTGACCGACCGCCCGACAAGATCGCGGAGAGATGAGTCCGCCAGAATACGACGGAGAAACCGGCTACGATCCAATGTCAAGGTGTTGCCGTTCCCTTCTTGTGAGTAGAGAGGGGTTTCATTGAGATGTTCACGTTGAAGGAGTCCCCGTCACGGTCTCATTCTCCGATGGGTAAATGGAGATCCTGTGGTCGGCCCCGGTATTCATTGTCCGTCGTGCTCTGAGCAAGGGTCCCCTCCAAGCCGTGTAGTAGCGTCCTTTGTTGCCATGTCGTTCCCGTACAATCTTCATTGGTGCCCTCTCTCGTAGGCAGTGGTAGTGAGGCCCGCGGGTAAAGCCCTAGAACGAACGAACGTTCGAGGTTGGGTTCTTGGGCGGCTAGATCGGGCCTGGGCGGGCGTCGAGGCCGTCACGGCCGAGATGGGCTCGGAGGTGTGGGACTGCTTTATGGTGCTACGTCTATCGGGTCTACCTACCTATTCCGGGTATGATCAATGGGGTTGACTCATTCTTTTCCACGATTTCCCTTTGGTCAGTACCAAAGAAAAGGCCTGGCGTACGCGCCATGGGAATAAGGATGCCTCGCAACGTCGGAGCGGTTTAACTTGCTCACGTGAATCTAGGAATCGATATACTAGACTTGGCGACGGGGCATCTCAAAGTTTGACATTATGCCCCCCTACAGATTGCCTACGATTTGTTGTCGTAAAACCTAGCCTTTCTTTTCTTCTTCTTCTTCTTCTTCTTCTTCTTCTTCTTCTTCTTCTTCTTCTTCTTTTTCTTCTTCTTTTTCTTCTTTTCTTTTCTTTTCTTTTCATTTCATTTTTTTTTTCCGCTCCCTAATGTCCGAAATAAGTAAGCCTCCTTCTGCAGCTGATACTTTATACCCGGATCAGCAAAAATGGGAGGATGGTGTGTGCTTTGGCCCGAGCTGCTTGAGAGAGCATGAGAGAATTGGGCAGGCAGGCATTCAGACTCGCTGGGCTCCTTCTCAGGTTGCCTGTGCTTCATTTTTGCCTGACTCGCGCCGGGTCGGTGACAGTACCAGCCTCCCAAGGTTGTCCTCTTTGAGTCTGCCCGCTTCAGTCTCTTCGACGGAAAAGCTCCTCCATCTCAAGCACAGCTGTCATTACATCAATTCCAGCGCGTATCGCGAGTCGACCAGGAACCTGGCGAGGCACAGCCAGGTGCGTCATTTCAATGGTACAAGGTTACCTGGTGTGTCGCGTGGGCTGACCGCCATGTTGGTCGGCTGCCCAAGACGCCCGCATCAACCGACCTTTCGACGACCCTCTCGTCGTGGTGCTTGTCTGGCTTGCCAATAGGCCACGGCAGCAGCCTCCCAATGGACGGATGCGGCCGCCAAAAAGGGCCGTTGGTCTCGGCTGCGGCCACCTCTGCGACCTCTCGCTCCCCGACGCCCCGACCCTTACACAAAGCAATGACGAACCAGCCACCTCCCCCTCCATCTGCCTAACCCCCTCCACTCGAATCATCCAACCCCTCCCGGTCAGGTGCGCATCCCCTGTGATCCGGGCTTGCAGCATGTCGTTTATCAAGACCGACGCACTGTCCAATCGTGAGCGCGATGGTCCAGTGGTGACTCGGTCACCTCGGCCTCGCATTGGACAGCATGGCACCAAGATCAGCCTCCTGGTGCTGGAGTACGTTGGGCGCCTACTGGCTGGCTACCTAGGTACCTACCTAGACTAATGACTGCCGGCGGTTTTCTGTTAAGACCCGACGGCAGAAAAAAGCATGCACATATCTCACGACTTCCGTCCAAGCTTAAAACGGCACGGACAGTCGGAAAGAATTGGCGGGGTAGATGACATACAGGGTGGCTGGACACACCGAGTTGCGTCGTATAACGGGGCTTACCCCATCATCTCAAGTGGCTTCCCCTCTCGGCCAGCCGACGCACCCTACACCCGCTTGTGGTTGCCAGCCGAGCGGGTTTCACAGGCCCTCTCGGTTTCCTCCATTCGGGTTCGGGTAGACTTCCATGGGTCTTGATCGCCGGGAAAATCTGCACGTGTCTACCATCGGGCGTGTTTATCCCCTGAGCTGAGGATGCACCGACAACACCCGCCTCCTTATTGCATGTACTGGTTGCGTGAGCATACAAAACTTCCGGTTGCGTCGGACCAACATCGGTGTGCCCAGTTGGGTCAGGCCGCTAGCCAACCAAACGGCCTGGGCCGGACGCCGAAGCCATGGATGTCCATCGGGCGATACGCTCACTGGCCATGCTGATGCGTATCTTTCTACCACGTCTTGCCAGCCACCACCACGGGATCCATACCACTTCGCTAGCGCGGGGATATCCTGGTCTCCCTTGTTTTCTTTCTTTCTTTTTTTTTTTTTTTTTTTTTTTATTTTTTTTTTTTTTTTTTTTTTTTTTTTT
>PYSS01000008.1:341125-434415 GCA_003049465.1 Magnaporthiopsis rhizophila | reverse complement strand
TCCTTTTTTTTTTTTTTTTTTTTTTTTTTTTTTTTTTTTTTTAATTATTATTATTATTATTATTATTTTTCTCCTTCTTTTTCTCCTTCCTTGGGCTGTATCCTGGGGGGTGAATCTTGGTTGCCTGACTGCCCTCGACGCACTCCCAGAGGGCAGCACACAATGGATGTCATCTTGCTCCTTCCCCTTCCACACCGGTCACACCCGAGGAGGGGGCTGTCCGTCTGGGCGCCCTCTAGCCACCACGGGCAGGTTGAATGGCCCAGGGTGTGGTGCAACAGACAGGCACTGCTTCCCACCCCATGCTACCTCCCAGAAACTCGAAGTATACGCCTGGTGAGGCCTTTCCTCGTTTCGCCCACCGCCGCTCCGTACCGCTCCAGCCCACCCGCCCAATCCCGTCCCGTCAATTTGCTTGATCGCATGCCCGGGAAGGATGGAAATGCGGCGGGGTGGAGCCTAAGAAATGGGGTTGATATCTTGGAAGTGCTGCTGGAGTCAGAGCGCTATACCCAAAGGCCTATTGCTACTACGGTAGGGTTGTGCCAGCCGTCTCACTAGCATCGTAGACAGCTTGGGTGACGAGCCTGTGTATGTAACTCGCACCCATCGATGTCCACCCGCCTTCTCTACGTTTTCGTCGATGAGCCGACCCTACCGGCCCAGATCTCGTGCCAGTCGCTCCTCTTCTCTCCACACTTTTGCTTTCGACAAGGGTGACGGGCGCCTTGCGAAGCGGTAAACAGCAAACTGAGCATAGCCCCTCCCCAGAGACCACGGGTTGCTCCCGCCTGACCGAGCGAAGGCCGGCTCTCAGTCTTACAGCCCCAGCCGGAACAAGCGCGCCAATATTCTCTGCAGTCCCCCCCGCGCGTTCCCAGTCTCACCGTTGTCGGTTGTCATCGCGACTTCGGGGAGAACTATGTGAGTTTCCGGACCAGGCACGCCTTGCATTGATCGACTCTACAGGTCCTTTGCGGCCTATCTATTGGCTCGCTTTGGCTGGAAACTATCTTAGTTGTGGAGGTACTTGGGACGCAAAGTAGGTACAAGCGTGCCAAACCTCGGCAGCTACGTGGTTTAGGTTGTGCGCTCCCCCTTGCCAGCAAAACCGCGTGCCCCAATGTCCAACTCATGCGGCAACGTCGATGCTAATTCAGCCTTGCGCTCTCGCCCGAGCAGCCCTTCTCGTCCGCCAGGCATTTCTATCACGCCGGGAATACAACGGACGACTCATTGGTGCTCGTATCGGACGGCTGCCGCGGTTCTCGACCGAGCTCGACCGGGGTCATACGGCTGACCTCGTCATCCCCGGGGTAGCTGCATCGCCCGCGACACTGTGTCACCCCTTGTTTTTCGCAACGCTCAACCTGTTCACTCGAGCCGAGTCTGAATATCTACGCGCCCGCGCGCGGACAAACCCCAGCCTCGCCACTCACGACTCTCTGCTCTCCGTCCCACAAGCATCGCGTGTTAAATCGTGGAAGAGAGCTCTGAAGTGCACGGCGAGTCTCCCTGACTGGTCAGTCACAGACATCCGCCGCTCTCAGAACCAGCGGCGGCGGCAGCAGCAGCTCGGCCTTCTTGCTGCTAACGCCCTCGGTTTTCTCCTACCACACCGGGTATCTGCCTGTCTCGAACTCGTGCCACCCTAGTCCCCGCGCTCCCGCAATAGCCCTCTATCTCCGACTGCTGCTTGGTGCTAGGGTCTGCCGAAGACCCAAGCCGGCACAATTACGTCTCCGCTTCGGATCCAGTCTATTATTTCCCCTCCCGATCCGTCGGATGCTGAGGACGGCGCCATAAGCGCGTCTATCGCGTCGGCACCCAAGCGCAAGCTCGAGGATGCTTTCGTCTCCCAAGGGCATATACCACCGGTTCCGCTCAACACCACACCGCAGGCGCATTACCTACCTCCTCCCGGGGGGCTGCCGGCACCTTCAGCTACTGGTACGGGCAACGCAGATGTAGCGGGCGCAACGGCTAGGAGCCAGGAGTCAGCCGTGACGGCGGCCGCCAGTGATGAGCCCTTCAGGGTTGCGGGATTTGCAGTCATGGCCAGCACCGCGGACGAGAAAAGGGTTTCCGCCGTCCTGAAACGGGCACCAATGCGGTCGAGCATCGCGTGCCTGAGATGTCGGAAATCAAAGATCAAGTGTGACAACCTCGGCGGCAGCTCGCCCTGTGACGGCTGCGTGAAGACTGGAAAGGAATGCAGGTACCCGGATCCGACCTTCCTGCCGCCCAAGAGACTGGATCCTCCAGTGACGGTGAAGCGGGAGGGAGAGGTAGCGCAGTCGGAGCGCAAGCGGCTCAAGAGGCTGGACGACAGCCCTATCACGACCACCTCGGGCGCGTCCAGATTTGGGGCCGAGATCCTGGCTGCGCCATACCTGACCGAGACGCTGTGGATACAATGTTTCGACATCTTCAAGCTTCACTTCGCCACCGAGCTGCCTTTCCTTCACGTGCCAACACTCAAGTGGTACCTGGGCTCGCCCAGGAGCCGGGGGAGCGACAGGCCAGGAGACTCGGACGTCAACCTTGTCCTGCTTGGCATGCTGACCCTAACAGCGCGATTTCATCCGGATCTCGTCAAATACATCGCGCATTCCGTCGCCAGCCAACAAGGTGGGAGTGCCAAGAACCGCTCGATCCATATACGCTCCGACGGTTCAACAGCAACGGCTGCCTCGGAGTACTTTGCCGACATCCTTGCCAAGTCGTTGGGACCCATGAGGAGCTGCATGGCAGTGGCGTCGGTCGAGCGCGTTCAGGCCTTCTTGATGTTGGGCCTTTACGAATGGAGCCAAGCCAAGCCGAGCACGGGCGGGCTTGGTGCGTGGATGTACGTGGGCATCGCAATACGCATGGCTCAGGCTCTGGGTCTGTGCTTTGGGGACTCGGCCCACGAGGCACAACCGACACCCCTACCCATCCAGGCAGAGCCGCAGCGTCATGGAGGCAAGCACAAGCGGCTGGCACACTCGGATGCGGCGGCCGACGAACTCGTGACGGCCAGGGAGGTCGGAAGACGGACAATGTGGAGCTGTTTCATTCTGGACCGCATGCTCTCCTGCGGAAAGGAGAGGGTCTCTGCTATACGATCCCAAGACATGAAGATCAGACTGCCCTGCTCCGAGATGGATTTCGATTTCGCCGAAGAGTCACCCACCGGGTTCCTCACGACCACCGAGGATGAACGAGCAAGGAAGGGCTACCGAGATAGCCTTTTGGGGTGCTTCATAAAGCTAGTGGACATATGGGGTGAGATTTCCGAGTACAGCTTCGCGGGCGGGAGAGCCGTGGACGGAGAGGCACCACCCTGGATGGAGAGCACCGCCTTCGCACGCCTGGAGCGGAGGCTTGACGGCTTCTACGCGGCGCTGCCGCATGCCCTCAAGCTGTCGTGCGCCAACTATCTCAAGCACGAGAACCACCAAGGATCCAGCGCATACGTGTCGCTGCATATGCTCGGCTGTGTCTGCCAGATCATGCTCCACCGCGAATACATCCCATTCATACCCATCCGCTGTCCTGGTCCTGTCGGCCCACTGGACAAACAAACCTTCCCCGAGGGGCGCTACCAGATACCCGAGGGCTTCTGGTTACGTAGTGCCGAGAAGGTGTTCCGCTCGGCCCGGGAGATTGTGGACCTGATCGAGACGTGTCAGGGTCGTGACAAGCTGCCCATGTCTGGACTCGTCCTCTTTGCTGTCTGGACCGCTGCTTTTGTGGGGATCTACGCGTACCATTTTCCGTACATGGACACCGAGGGCCACATGCTGGCTGACGAGGACGCTGATGACAACGAGGTTGGCGGCGGAGGTGGTGGTGGCCCAGACGACTCAAGCGGAGGGACAGGAGAAGGTGGCGGCAGCGGCGGGACCATGACCCCTGCGGGAGATGGTGGTGGCGGAATCACGAAGTCCGGGCCCTCCAGCGTGACGTTCCACACGCTCGTCAAGATGTCCAGTTCGTTCAAGATGGCGACGACGTACAACCTGTACTTTCTCGAGAAGGATCGATACTACCAACAGGTCAAGAGAGACTATCAGGCGGCGGTTCAGGGCGGCGGCGGGGAGATTGGGGCGCGCGCCGTGCCCGCAGGCGGCGGCCAGAAGGAGTGGCAGGAAGAGAGCTACAAGGTGGTCAACAACGGCGTCATCATGTCTGTTGAGGACAAGTCGTCGGCGGCTGCGGTTGCATATGACGACCGCGACTCACCCAACCTCGCCGGAGGACCCGACGACTACGACGACAACGGGCCGGGGACGAGTCGGCAGCAGCAGCAGCAGCAACAACAACAACAACAACAACAACAGCAGCAGCCGCCACAGAGGCCGACTTCATCGCTCTCTTTCACACCGATCAACAGCGCGAGCGCGGCAACTGGGGGTGGAGGCGCAGCAGCCAACAGCGGCAGCAGCAGCAGCAATATCAGCAACGCCAACCGACCTGGCACGCCCGACGACGCGGCAGCGTGGAGTCGGCAGCAGCAACAGGCGGCCATGGCACTGCAGCACCACCATCAGCAGCAGCGGGCGCACCTCAAGTCTCCCAAGCAAATCTCCAACTATTTGGACGCCAACGAGATGAAGAGGTGGGAGGACAGCTCCCCCGGGATCGGGCACTTCTCCGGTCGGGACGCCAACGACGAGTGGACACCGGCAGGCCAGCGGTCCGTCTATGGGATCTCCTCTCCCGGGCCGTAGTCTTACTTGCTGATCTTTTCGGCTTTGCGATCCCGGGAGTTATTTCCTTTATTCATATTTTCGGCTTCGTTGCTGTCACCTCTCTCTAGTTTCACATTATGTTTTTTTGAATTACTTCTCTCTTGAGCTATCAAACAGACCTTGCGGTGGTGTTCTAGGATTGCGGTCTGTTTGGCTTGTTGGCATTGGGCTGTGCGGATGATACCTCCTGCGTTTTCTTTTTTCTGGTGTTTAGTTTCAAGTGGGAAAAAAGGGTTATCGTCGGGTGAAGCGTGGGAGTACAGGTCCTAGATGGGACTCTTTGGCGAATATCGCTTGGTTTTCGCACCTATCTTCTTTCCTTTTTTTTTTTTGGTCCGTACCGTCTCTAGGATACATCTCCTTTTTCATGGTTTAAAGCGACACATGAAGCCATTCTATTTACTAGGTATTGCTTTCCTTTCGATTTTGGGACAGGTGTCGGGTCAGGCGAAGGAGAACAGCGAGTAGATAGGCGGAACTAGACATGATGCATTATCCATTCTCCCAGTTTTTGTCCCTTTGTACCATGTAAATCCCGAGCCCTTTGTTATCTACCATCAACGGCGAGAGAGCTCTTTCTTCAGGTACACGGCATCAAGCTGCCGCACCTCACCCGTCTTGGACTCGGTCCAGGGGTACGCGTTCTCCTTCCTCCAGTACTCCGAGTATCCCCGCGTCAGGTACCAAGCGTGATTGCTAATCTGGAACAAACAGATGAGGGAATTGTCGTTAGCACACAAGGTCATGGGCGGTTTACGGGCCCAGGAATCAAAAAAAAGAAAACGAAAAAGAGAAAAACTCACAACAGGCACCGGAAACCCGCGCTCCACGTAGTGCGTCCTGACCAGATCGGGCTGCAGCGCGTGCTCCCTGCAAACCGCATCAAGCGCGACGACACCGGCGTTGACGGGAGGCAGGCCCGCAAGACGCTCGACCTCGTCCATGGCGAAGCGGCCCAGCCCGACGCGCTGGATGGCCCACGACACGTACAGCGGGCCGACCCAGGCCATGGCGGTGCGGCCGCTGCCGCTGCTGCTGCTACCTGCCAGCGTGGCGCGTTCGTCGTCGGGCTGCACCCGGCCGAGGCCGATGTGGCCGAGGGGCACAAAGGTGCGGCTGGGTATCGTGGGCGGCGGCTCTCGCGGCTGGGCCCAGATGGAGGTGGCGGTGTCTTGCAAGGGGGTTGACTCCTTTTAGGCATTCTTTTTTGTTAGTGCTGTGATATCTAGTGGACGCAGGGGAGAATGGAAATAAAAACTTGCCTCTGGGAATTTGGCAGCATGTTTTCCGATCATGTCCTCCTTTCCGGGGAAATCATCTTTCAGAGCCTGTGATGGGAGACCTCAAACATTGAAAGCTCAGTATCAGACCAACTGGAGCCGGCAGGATGACCAGCCAGGGACGGATAGATATCCCATAATCCCATAGCCAGCGAGCTTTTGTTCTCATGCTCCTCGCGACTTGCCCAAAGATGTCTGGGGCCTCTTACCACCCAATAAAAAGCGACCGAGCCATTTGTGCTGGTTTCCTTGAATCTTTCAATGTCCCAAGCCCAGCCGCAAGCTACCCGCTGGCGGTACATCCGGTCGCAGTGCTCAGGCGAGTTTGGGTCCCAGGGGATGAGCTCCATGTTGGCGGCAGTTGAGAAAAAAAAAAAACAAAAAAAACAAAAGGCGGCAATGGTACAGACTACGGGCAAATAGCAACAAAGGAAGACCTCTCGCGACTTTATGAAGATCACGCCGACGGGTCTCTGCCAAAATGAGCGGCAAGTCGGCGTGCTCTTCTTGGTGATACTGGGAGTGACCCCAGACACCTCGGGTGGATAAAAGGGCGCACGTGTGAGCGGCGCAGCGCGCCCTTCAGCCGCGCACGTTTTGTACATAATTTTGACAGGACACACCTCGTGAATGTGGTCTCCACCGGGGAGGGCGTTGGCGACATGAGGGTGATGCGGGGTTTTATGACAGACCGCCGCTTGTGTCCGATTATTTCAACGCCTCAGGTGGCCGGCCTTGCATGCAGCCGCAATCTCGGGGAATGGGAGGCCAGGATCAGCCGTACTTCAAGGTGTGGATGTCGAGTGGAGGAGCCTGGCTTTCGCCTGTCTCTGCCTGACGGTGCCAAGATGGAGAGCTTCCGTACGATACGGGGTGTGTGCGCCAAGAATATCCATTTTTCATTGGGTGAGGCTCGGTTCACTGCTGCGGGACTTAACGCCGACCTTCTCTGATGGGAAGATGGAACCGCGCGCTAACCCAAGACATCGAAATGTGCGATTGTGATGTATTTGAGTTTTGATTTGGAGGCTGTCGACCGAACAATCCTATTGCTGGATAAGTCTTGCGTTCTCGTCCGCCCCTGTCCTCGGTTTGTGGCGTGGACGTCTCTCCGCCGCACTGGGCCGTTCTGGCTCGAGGTCATTGGCGGAAACCCCACCGATCTTTCCGAACAAGACGTCCATATCCTCGAGGGCACGGCCCTTAGTTTCAGGGTACAGCATATATATTACCTGGGCAACCAGAATGTCTGCGTTAGCATGCGGCTTTGGACTGCGTCTGCACTTCGGTGAAACCTACAGGGACACATATCAGGTTGACGACCATGAAGAAGAAGTAGATCTTGGTTCCGATCCGGTGGATGCCTACTGGCCATATCTGGGCAACGAGGACGGAGCCGACCGAGCCACCGGAGGCAGCGAGGTTGAGTCCGCGAGCGCGAATGGTAGTAGGGAAGACCTACAACAAGGTGTCAAGGGAAGTTAGCCGCAGCTTGTGGGATGGTATCTAGAAACAAGGTGTGTTGCGATAATCTCTCTATCCATACCTCGGCGCCGTAAACCCAGGCGGCGGGACCAAAGCCCATGCTATAGCCGAGCGCGTAGATGAATATGAAAATCACACAGGTGATGTCGGCAGCACGGTTGGTGTTGTCCGGGAAGATTAAGGGAAGGGCACCGTTTATCTGAAGATAAGAACATCAGGTTAGATTCCGGGACCTGGAGAAGGGGCTGGAACTAATGTGGACTCACCAGCATCGCAAAGGCCATGGCGCCGGCACCGACCGCCAGAGTCAAACGCCTGCCCATACGGTCTATCAGGATGCTATCCAGGAGGGTCATCCCTATCTTGAGGGTGCTTTCGATGCCGCCTGCCATGAGGGCGACCCGGTGGTCGAGGCCGAGCACCTCAAGGAGCGTGGGCAGGTAGTATTTCATCGCTGTCGCCCCGCACATCTGGCCCATGAACTGCAGCAGCGCGGCGCGCCAGAGCCTCCGGAAGAGCGACGGCTCGGTGAAGAGACAGCGCCACGAGGTCAGGCCCGAAGCCCTAAACTCGGCCACCGAGGCTGCCATGGCGTCGAACTCGTGGGATATCTCGCGGTCGGTGAATGATCCCTCACGGAAATGATGGAGCGAGCGCCGTGCAAGATTGAGCTTGTCATGTTCCACGAGCCATCGTGGCCTGTTGATCTGACGTGGTCAGCCCGGGAGAGCAATGATGAGGAACAAAAAGGGGTGGCCTGAAACTTGGGACCATTTACTGACGTCTCGGGGAGGAACGGGAGGCCAAAGGCGAAGATTGCAGAAGGGATAAACTGCACTGCTAACGAATAGCGCCATCCAGCCGCGGCGCCGTACGGGCTATCCCAGAAAGTCATGGCATATCCGACCCTGTTTCGGAGGGGAGGTGGTTAGCTATGTGGGCTGAGCTGGCGAGGCTTTGAGACCCGTACCAGAAACCGCTCGCAAGGCCAACAACGAAACCGACGTGGTTCATGACCACGAAACGGCCGCGCTCCTTGGCTGGCGAGATCTCGCTGGGGGTGATACGCGGTTGTGCATCAGCTGGTGTTCTCAAATCAGGGATCCAGGAGCAACAACAAAGGATCTAACCAACCTCTGGTACAGGGGCACGCTGGTGCTCAGGATGGCGACGCCGACGCCCGCCACGATGCGGCCGCACGCGACCATGGGAAAAGCGGCGGGCCCGACGGCCGAGGCCTGGAGCGCGGTCCCCATGCAGGCGACCACGACGCCGGACAGAGCGGCGAAGCGGCGGCCCAGCAGGTCGCTGGCGGCGCGGGACACGAACACGTACGACGTCCAGGTCCCGACGTAGTAGACGGCCGTGATGACGCCCTTGCGGCTCGGGCCGAGGCCGCCGACCGTGGCGACGAAGCCCGGGTGCACCATGATGGAAGAGAGGACGCCGACATTGTAACTGCGGGATAGGACAGGGTTTAGGTTAGGTAATGCCTCGGATGGCTTCTTCTTAGTGGGGGAGAATAAACAGACGAACCCCCAGACAGAAGAGCCGATGGCGAAAAAGAGGCACAGCAGGTGAAGTCGCAACGCGGCTTTTGAGATGCTAGCCCTTTGAGCCGTCGGCGCGGGGGCTATAGCGTCTTGGGGCGCTGCATCGTCCTCTTCTGAGGGCACCGGGTGGTAAGCCCGGCGGGCGCTGGAGGCGAACATTCAAGATGTTGTGCTAAGCTTTGGCAATGAAAAGAGGGGTAAACAGCCCGAACAAGGATGGTTTGTGAGAGGGCACAACCGTTTGGGCCGTTGCGTTTCCAGCTTTGATTCGAGTCCGAGATTTCTCTTTTTTCCGAGCCTGAGCAAACTGCGTGCACGTGCGTGTACTGTTGGTGTTTGGGGATAACGAGATTCCACGAGCGCTGTCGCCACTCGTTGGCCTGCCCAAGTTCTGTCGCGACAGTGGAGGCCAGCTCCCCATCCCAAGAGACAGGTACCCCGCAGCACCTGGCAGACATCAATTTGCTCATGCTTCTGTGCACTCACAAACTGAGCAAGACAAGTTGGGCTATCCAGGTTTCGATTGAGCAAGACACCTAATCGTCCTGACGCTCGAGTAGAACAGATCTGGGAGAGAAAATAAAAAAAACAAAAAACTGGAAAAGCAAAATCTCTTCTTCAACACAGCATCTTCGCGACGTGGTTCCATCAATCCCCTTCGCTGCCACGCATAAAGCGCGACAAGCAATGGGAAAAAAAGTTCCGAGCAGCCCGAAGACGGGTGTATGCTCGTTGTCGTGAAATTGGTGTTTGAACGTTGTGTCGAAGGCTCTTTGTGCAGGCCAAAAGCCAAACAACAAAGCTTGCATTCTTTCCGCTCGCATTGCCGTTGCGTTCCTAGGCATCACCCAGGTCAGTGTAGCAAAACCCACGATGGGAAATCCTGGCTTCCCGAGAAAAGATATACATTCAGTCCCTGTGCAAAGTTAGTCACCAGCGTGCCCATGCGAATAAAAATTTGTGCGCCTTCCTTGCCGTGGCATCAAGGCCACGGCAGAGGCGGAGAAAGCCAGAGTATCCGGAGATCGATTCGGTAAAATCAAGTTGTCCCCCACGGTCGAAGGGGTGAAGACGACGACTCGGGGCCAGAGGCGAATGTCGACCGTCCACTTTTGCGAGTGGAAAATAAGGTAAAGGGCGAGGGAGGGTATCCGACACGGAAAAAATCCGTGCCAGAGAAAACGACCATGCTCCCATGCTATGATACATGCAACGGCTCAACAGGCAAGCTTCGCCCGTCAAGCAGAAAACTGAAGGAAAATGAGCATATGTGCTCTAAAGGGGTACCTGTCAAGGTACTGAAGCAAGGAAATCGAATGTTGTCGTCGGTGGTATCGTGGCCGACGTGCTAACGGGCCCTGGAAACGTGAAAGGCGCCGTAATCGTGGTCCTATAGCAAAAAGCATTTTGACCACCCCCTTCCTGAACGCCGCGCCGGAACCCGAGAGCTGAATGTCTGCGTAATAGAAAAAGAAGGAAAGAAAGAAAGAAAAGAAAAAAAAGAAAATAGCTGGCGCGAGCAGTGTGACCTGCCGCCTCTACCCCCATGCAAGAATGCAGAGAGGGGATGTGAGATGGATCCGGCCCGATCACGGCTGGACGAGAGTTGGACCTGGCCCAGACGGCTACTGGCGTCCAAAGTCGGCTCTATCCCACAAGGCTCGCATATGCTGGCGCTGTTCATCAAACGTGGTGTAGTTGCCGGCGAAGATAGGCTCCAACACGCTGGAGAAAGGTGCATTGACAGGGGAGCGGGCTAGAAAGGCGATGCGATCGCGGAGCTGTGCGCTCGCCTGCGAGAAGGCGAACTGAACCATGCTGCTGTTCGAAGATCCGCCAGCGATGTCGTTCTCGGGATTGTTCGGGTCGATGATGGAGAACCTGTCCCTGGTCTTGTAGGCAAAGGTCTGAACCTGATTCTGTTGCGTTGTTGATGCATCAGTTCTCGCATCCTCATCATGAGGTTCCCTGGCTGGCATGCTGCGGTTCTGAACATACCTTGGGCACATATCGAGGCGGCCTCAGAGAGATGGCCATCCTCCGATACTGGAACTTGTTTCCGTACAAGTCGAAGAAGCTGAGAAGAAGCTGTCCAAGGTGCTGCTCGGGGATCATCGAGCGGCTCTGCACCTCGGGCATCAGCTGCAGCATGCTGACCACCAGACAGATAACGGAGAAGCCTCCGATGCCACCATTAGCGGGCTCGTTGAGGCCACGCATGGCCAGGAAATGTTTGATGACCGTCACGAGGATTGGCATGGCAGGGAACTCCTGCTTCCAGCTCAGGAATGTCCTGATGGCGGCGATTCCCGCAAGGTTCTCGAACGAGATGTCCACCTTGAGACCGGTACGCGCGTCGACATACTTGACCAGCGGAACCCTGGCCTTGTGAATCTTCTCGACGTGGTGGTGGTGAGCCAGTCCTCGCCGCTCCACGAACCTGGCAAAGTTGAACACGTGCTTCCTGGGATTGTACTGAGCAATGCTACTGCCCATGAATTTGTCCGAGCAGACCACGAGATCCATGTCGCCGGTGGGCAGGTAGAGACCCGATTTGAAGGAGCCGAATGGGTAAACCGAGGAATCCTTCCACGTGTTGCGGACCTGTTTCTCAAGCTCGTCCACCAAGCTCTGCCTGAGCTTGTCCTCGAAGTCCCTGGGCTTCACATACTCATAGAAGTCTACGAGTTCTTTGTGGAGCCTACCCAGAACACCCAACCAAAAGCTTGTTAGTCTCGGGCCTCGGGCGACCGGCATCATGGCCGTGGAGACTACCGTGACGGACTGGCAGGCGGGAATTGGGAAGAGGCAGGGGACTCACCAGATGGCCACGGAATGGTGGCTGGAGTGATCTGTCGTCACCCACGGGCACGAGTTCTTTCCGCTCACGGGGAGCCACTCCGGGAGGACGTAGCCTGGAGACATCTTGGTTGTGTGTTTCTTGAGTTTGGCGTGCTCAGGCACCTTGATCTCGTCATCATGGGTGCGCTTGCGACTGCCCAGATCAGCCGGAGGAGGGGGGCGACTGGGAAGGGAGAGTGGACGGCCTGGAAGGGCAGCCGCAGACGACTTGCCGTGCGTCTTCTGACCCAGGTTCGAGGTTGGGGCGGCAGGCAGCGACAGGGTGTGCGGGGTATTTGACAACAGGGACGCGTCCAACTGGCCGCCGCGACGCGAGTTATCAGGCGGAAGCGCCACAAAGTCCTCACCGTCACTGTCATCCAGGTTACAAGGGATAAAGTCTGCACTCTCCTGGGGGACGGCAGGCTTGGGACCCGCAGTGGGTTGCACCCGAGCCTTACGGATCAGATGGACCACGTCCTTCTTCTTCTGCTGTGAAATGTCGGGCGGCGGAGCAGCCGTGTAGGGATCCGGATTGGACCACTTGGGGACACTGTTTCCAGAAGCATCTTCTGCGGCGAGTCGGCGCTTCTTGCTGCCGTGGGCACTGGCCTTCACCGAGCCACCCTCCTGCTCGTTGCCTGAGATGTCCATCTCGGCCTCGTCACTATCGGACAGGTCGCCTAGCGCCCTGTACGTGACACCACTGGCGCTCTCCTTGAACGACAGCTCCTTGTTGGAGTCAAGTGTGGTATTCAGGATCGGGCGGTCAGCGGCTAGACGCACAGGCTGGTAGTTATGGTACGGTCGGCCTTGGCCGCCTCCATGGCGCTCGCCGCCCCAGCGACCATGGTCCGGGCGGTTGTTTCTGCGATCGCGACGGTGGCTACCGCCGCCGCCGGTGGCATCACGACCATCGTAGCGAATGTCTTGGACTCCGGGCGGCTTCTCGGCGCGGAATGTGAAGTCTCCCTGGGGAGGGCGGAAGGTGTCGAATCCGGGCGGCGGGGGATGGTGCGAGCTGCGCGTGTTGTAGTAGTCATTGTATGAACTGGGTTGAGGCCGGTACTGGCGGCGCCTGGCATCGTCGCGTGGATGGTAACTGTCACGTCCACCTGCGCCTCCGCCTCCGCCTCCGCTGCCGCGGTGCTGCGAAGGGCGCTGCGGTCGGTAGCTCGACATGGCGTCAGGCTACGCGCCTTGATGCTCACTTACGGGGAACAAAAGGACTTGGGTCTTGGCTAGCCCCTATCTCAACGGGGTCTGCGAGTAGCCTCAGGACCGTTTACCCGCGAGCGAGCGGGCGATGAGGTTGTTGCGAGGAAGCCAACGAAGCCTGTGTCTGCCCGAAGGCCGCGAGTGGGATGCGAAGTGGCTCCCGGCTGCTGGGGGAAAAAAAAATAGGATGGAAACCTAAGAAAAGAATCGATTGGTGGCTGAGACAAGCTCTGACGCGTGCAGCATGGGTCGTTCTTGTATTTTTGGGCCCAAGAAGTGGAGCAGCACAGGTGGAAAGGAGGAAGGAGCCAGTGCAGGACAAAAGTAAAATCGCAGCCGTGAGTACCCTCGACAAAAACTGGGAGAGGAAGACCTCGATTTTGAAGATATTTGTTTATTTGCATCTTTTCTAGCTACCTGTTTCCCTCCCTATCGAATACTCTCTACCGTACGTTCTGCCTACCACGATAAAGCATGGGCAAGGGGCGGTTTGGAGGTGCGGCATTTGTATCACCGGGGCTAGCGGTCGTCTCACGTCCATGCCACGCGAGATCCAAGCCTCAGTGGCAAGGGAGAAGGGTTCCAGAGCTTGAGTCAGTCGCCTTAGGGTCACCTGATTATACCCTCGCTCCTTCCTCGTATAAAGACCGACGGAGAAGCCCACAACCTCCAAGCCGTTGGGTGCCCCTTTGTTCAGCAGCAAGTCCTCATTCCAGCCTCCACTGTCTCACACCTGCTTTTTGCACACAAGTCAATCCGAACCTGACCCACCCCGGTTTCCTATGTCGTGGTAGTTTTCTCTGCCACTTTCTGGTTCACTGTTTCGACCTAGCCTAGCCTCGCCACCAATGGCGCCATGCGTAACATCGATCGAGCCCCAAGAGGCCACTCACATGCCTAGAGACTCTATTACCAGCCTTGGATGATTCTATCCCGAAACCCCCCTGCTCCTCATTCTTCTGTTGTCCCTTTCCTTGTATACATTGCTCCCATGGCATCGTTGTCGATGCGAGAAACCATTGCTCCTCGCGGATCCAACCCCCATCCCCTCAGCCGTGGCGCAAGGGTTTAGATCTAGAATCGCTCGAGCCGACTATGCAAACACCGTCAATACTCATGCCCAAGTTAGATCTGCTTGCTGAACGCCCAGCGCAAGACGCACATCCTATCCAGCCCTGAGACTTCCCTCAAGTGAAAGAGATCAACTTGCTCTTCGCGCACACTGCCTTGGCCAACGCCTGGATCGACCCGCTCGACAGCAGCTCCATCACCTGCATATTCGCTTCGAATTCCCTGGCGATAAAGTTCCGGATCTCGATGCCCACCAGGGAGTCCAGCGGATAGTGCGACAGAGACCGAGTGACATCCATGTCCTTGGGTTCGAGCATCAAAACGGTCGAGATCTTGTCCACCAAGCCTCTGCAAACCGCGGCTTCGGCTTCCTCGAGCGACTGCGCCGCTTTGGCTGCAACACCAAACGAGACGGCGCCGCTGCTGCCGCCTTCTCTCTGTGCTGCTTGAGCCTCCATGGCCAAGCGCAGGTGCTTAAACTTGGCATCCGAGGTCCAGAAAGGCTGCATTACCGGCGTAATACGCATACCGGTGATGGTGTGGTTGTTGCACGTAGAGGCGAGTCGGCCCTCGATGGCCGCCCCAAGTAACGCCAGCACCTCGGACTCGTAGATGCTGTCACTTCCAAGGTTCCTGGCCACCTCGGCGAGCCTCTCGGCATCCTCTGCCAAATAGCCCGCGTCGGACACCATTGTCAAGTCGAGCGACGAAGCGGGAAGCCCCAACGACAGTCGGTGCTGAACAAAGGCGTTCAAGAAGCAGTTGGCTGCTGCATATGCTGCCTGGCCTCTGTTGCCGACCGCCCCAGCAGCCGACGAGATGGCGACGAAGAAGTCGAGCGTCTGGTCGGCGAGGGCGTGATGGAAGTTCCAGGCGCCTTGAACTTTCCCTTCGATGACCTTGACATACTCCTCCCACGTCATCTTCTCGAACAGCACATCCTGTATACAGGCTCTTGTTAGCGATGCTCCTCTTTGTCGAGACGACTGCGGTCACTTACATGAAGAACCATGGTTCCGTGGACGACGCCACGCACAGCAGGCATGCTCTTCAGCCTGTTCGTGAGCAGATCGTCGACCTCATCTCGGTTGACCACGTTGCATTTGTGCACTACGATCTCTGCCCCCGACTTCTCGAGCTCTTCCCTCAACTCTTGCACCTTGCCTCCGGTCGAGCCGCTTCGAGACACAAGGGCGATGTGGCGGGCTCCGTTGCCCACCATCCATCTTGCCATGCTTCGGCCGAGACCGCCAGTACCTCCAACGAGGATATATGTGGCATCTGCGCGAAGCAGTCTGTTTGCCCGTCGGGATCGGGTTGCCTGGCCGGTGTTTTTTGTCAGCTAAAACTGCGCGGTATAGGAGACAGGACAACAAACGTACCTTGACGACTTCACCCGACTGGGGCACCACCACAAGCTTCCCGGCCAGTCTCGCGCTTTGCATCTTTTTCAGTGCTGTCTCGACCTCGGAAATGCCAAACACTGTAACGGGAGTCAACGGGCGGATCTCCCCCAAGTCGAGCAGACGCGAGACTTTGCGGATCACACGCTCAATCACCCTTGGCTTCTCGGCAGCAACTGCGAAAAGGTCGAGCGAGATGAAGCTCGAGTTTTTGCTCGCGCTGGTCATCTCCAACCTCGTCTTTGAGGGCCCGCCTCTTCTTCCGATATCGATGAATCTGCCGAACTCGTTCAGACACTCCCATGACTCCCGGAGCGTATCTCCTGTTGCCGAGTTCAACACCATATCGATCCCTTTCCCGTCCGTTGCTTGGCGAACTGCGTTTCCGAACGCAGTCCTACGACTGTAGAAGATGTGTTCCTCGGGAATTCCATACTTCTCCATAATGAGCGCCTTTTTCTCGGCTGTCCCAACCGTGGCGAAGATTGTGGCCTGTGCTGTTTGAGCCAAGACAATGGCGGCCTGTCCCACAGGTCCAGCCGCCGAATGGATCAACACGCTCTCCCCTTGCTCGAGTCTCCCGAGCTCAAAGAGGCTGTAGTACGCTGTGCAGTACGCCAACGGCAGCGTGGCAGCTGCTTCAAAGGTCATCGCTGCCGGCATCTTGAAGACATTCCTGACGGGCGTGCGCACTTTGGAGGCGTAGCCTCCCTGGACCAAGGCAGCTACACGATCACCAACCACGAGGCCAGCAGCCTCGGGTCCAACCGAGGCAATCACACCGCTGACCTCGTAGCCAGGATCGTCACCAGTCTGGCCCCTGGCGGCCATGACGTCGCGGAAACTCATCCCCATCGCGCGGATGTCGATCTCGATCTGGTCGCCTGTGAGTGGCCCGCCAGCCACAGGATCGTCGACAAAATGGAGTGTCTCCAGAGCTCCGGGTGTTTTGATGGAAAGCCGGAGTTGCCGACCATCGCCGGCAAACGGTGCATCCTCCAGCGCTGACGGGTTCGTCTGCTGCTTAACGAATGCGTTCATCTCGTCGTCGTTGATAATCCTTGGAGTAAAGAATGCTCCCTCTCTCTCCATGAATTCAAGCTCGGAAGTGCTGGTTGCGTCTGGCCGGAAGACTTCCCTGAAAACGCGCATGACGGCACCGGAAATCCGCTCTTCCGCGAGTGGTTTTTGGCCGTTGAGATCCAGGGTGGCAAATCTCATCCCTGTCTCTGACCGGATAGATCTGCTCAGGCCGATGACCATGTTTGCTTCCGGGCTTGTCGAGCTGGCGTATGCACCACGGACGACCCAGAGGCACCCCTCGGCTTTCGTCAAGGCTCTTTGAAGAAGTTCGAATTGGCTTGCCGAGAGCGTGGAGAGGAGGGTCGTGTCTAGCTCGGAGAGAAATACGAGGATCTTTCCCTCAGGTTCGACCGCTGACAGTTGCCCCATGTCCGGCGGTGTCCCAACCAGCTGTTCCATGGCCGCCGCCAACTCCTCCGCCACACACCTCTGCAATACCGAGTCATTGTGGACAATGACGACTGGCAAAGAGCGGAATGGTTCCGGGCTCGGTTCACTGTTCATCGGCGCGCCGTTGGGTTCCTCGCTGGGGCCATGCGCTGGTTCCGGCCATGGCTCCCACTCTAGCTTGTAGCAAAGCTCTCGGGGAACGTCGGCCTCCACCTGCGTTTCACCCTCCAGGATCGGAGCCACGACGAGACCTTCGAGGACGATGAGAGGCTCTGTTTCGTGGTCACTGGGCGCCGCCATTGTGGTGACCCGAGCGGGTTTGGAAGCACCCTGGCCAAAGTCTACGCTGCAGTATGCTCTGAAAGAGCGCCCGGCAGCGTTGGACACCTCGATGGCTTCTGTGGATATGAACACCCTGGAGACCACGGACGGCAGATACACAGTGGCAATTTTGGAATGTCCTGACGAGAGCACCGGCCAGTACATGCCGATCAGCGACTCGATGACGCAAGGGTGGATGAGCGGCGAGGCAAGATACTCGCTGGGCATCTCCTTGCTCAAATCGTCCACATGAATCTTGGCCGTCGCGTGTGTGCTGCTGGCCTCGCAGTCTTTCAGGCCCTGGAAAGCAGGCCCAAAAGCCACTCCGGCTTCTGCCATCGCGTCGTACATCTGCTCGGCGCCGACTCCCACGGGATCTGAGCCCTGGACGGCAGATGCCGCTATACGAAGCATCACCTCAGAGTCCGAGCGCTGCCTGGCCGCATCCACGTCGTTGGTGTCGTGGGCCCGCGTGGCGACCAGCCCGACGCAGTGCTCTGCCCAACCAACGCTATGCGAATAAGAGCATATCCGGAACTCATCCCAAACGTCCGAAGACACCAGTGTGCTTTCTTGGTGAGGGCGGAGTGTGGTCGTGACCTCGATATCATCCTCCTGGACGATGAGCGGCTTCACGATGGTGACGTCTCTCACCTCGAAGCCGTTAATGCGCCGGCCCTTCGAGGCCGCTCTCTGAGAAGCAGCCTCGAGAGCCATGACTATAAAAGCTGACATGGGATACATGACGAGCGACTGGATCTTATGCTGCCGAAGCCAAGGAAGGTCATCGAGGCGGATAATATTCCGCCAGGTGGGCTCGAGGTCGTTGGAATATATGGCCTCCACACCGAGGATGTCGCTTCTCGGCTGCGATCGCTGCTTATGCCTCGCAGTCATCCGGGACTCTTGCCAGTACTTGTTCTGGTAGTTCCACGGATATCGGGGCATGTCTGTCTGCAGGACCGGGGGTATGCCGGGCTTGGGGAAGTTCACGGCACCAAGGTCTAGGTTGACACCCTTGGTGAAAAGGGAGCCGGCAAGCTCCAGTGCTGTGTCGATAGCATTCCTCTTGCGGATCAGAGCCGAGTCGTACGTCGTCTTGGCCGCGGGCCCGCCGACGGCCTTGAGGATCTGCTTGATCGGTCCTTGCAGCGCCGAATGGGGACCGAGCTCTACCAGCGCGTTCACGCCTGTTTTGAAGCCGCCGGCTGGTTGGAGCATGCTTTCGACCGCCTCCGAAAACCTGACTGGGCATGTCAGGTTGTTGACCCAGTAGCTCGGCTGCAGCTCCTTGCCGTCCACCAGCCGTCCATCGAGGGAGGAATGGAACCTGACACTCGAAGAGACGGGAGCTGGAAGGTCGGCGAGGGCGGCACGATACTCCTTGGCCACCAAGTCCATGTGGTGGGAATGGTATGCCACGTCAACGACCAGCCTCCGGTTGAACATCTGCTTCTGCTCTACGAACTTCTCCAGCGCTGCCAGCGCGACTTCGTCGCCTGATATCGTCAGGCTTGAGGGACTGTTGAAGCATGCAATCCGAACTTGGCTCTCGTCGAGTTCATCGATCAGATGTTGGACCTCGTCCTTGCTCCCGCCCACGGCCATCATTCGGCCTTTGAGTGCCGGAAACTTTTCTCGCAGAACAGGGATCAATCTGCCACGGTGGTACGCTATCTTGACGGCAGACTCGAACGAGATGATTCCGGCGGCATACGCTGCCCCAATTTCCCCGCTGGAGTGACCTGCCACCGCTGTCGGCTTCACTCCCCAGTTCCGCAACAGATCGACAAGGGCGAGTTGGATCGCTGTACATGACGGCTGACTGATGTGGGCTTCGCTCACGAGGCTTGACGATTCGGACTTGGCCAGCTCCTCTAGAAGAGACCAGCCGCTTCCGAGGCCGGCGAGACACCTGTCGGCCCGATCAAGGCTGTCGGCGAAGACAGGGTACTGGGGGTATAGCTCGCGGCCCATTGCCCACCATTGGGCCCCTTGTCCGGTGAAGATGTACCCGATGCGAACCGACTCCATCTCCTTGTGCAGCGTGGCCTGCCCTCCATTCAGAGCCTCTACCAGCGACAAGGAATCCCTCGCGTGGATGGCGGCTCTCCATGGCAGCAACGACCGGCGTTGCCCCAGCGTGTAGGCAACGTTGCGCATCAGGGCCCCCTCGAAGGCCTCGGGCCGTCGCTCGAAGTAGATGACGGTGTTTTTCAGGGCGGCCTGCAGGGCTGTCTTGTCGTTGGCCGAGAACACGATCAACTTGGGCTGCTTGTCGAGCTCGTTCGCCGTCAACTCCTCCTTCATCCGGAACGGGGCAGCCTCGAGCACGACGTGAGCGTTGGTGCCGCCGAAGCCGAAGTTGTTGACGCTGACATACTTCTTGTCGCGGGGGAACGGCCTCTGCATCGGCGGGATCTTGAGCTTCCATTCTTTCCACGGGATCTTGGGGTTCGGGCTCTTAAAGTCGTGATTGGGCAGCACGAAGCTCCGCTCCAGCATCATGGCTCCTTTGAGTATCCCGGCAATCCCTGAAGCACCCTCCAAGTGGCCGATGTTGGATTTGACTGAGCCTATCAAGAGTGGCTCCCTCGCAGTGCGTCCCTTTCCGAACACCTTGTGGATTGCCGTGGCCTCTATCGGGTCTCCGACTTTTGTGCCAGTTCCATGCGCTTCAACGAAGCCGCAATCTCTGGGGTTGAGGTTGAAGTTGTGATACACCTGTCGCATCAAGGTCTCTGAGGAAGGGAAAAAAAGAGAGAGGCCAGTCAAGTCAGCAGGAAGCCGCTCGTTCACCGCAGACAGGGACTTGGCTTACCCTGAGCGTCCCCATTTGGCATCGTGATGCCCGGGGTCTTGCCATCTTGGTTGATGCCGGATCCAGCGATGACGGCTCGGATCGCGTCATTGTCTCGGAGCGCCTGCTCCAAGGGCTTCAGGACAATCATTGCACATCCCTCGCCTCGCCCGAAGCCGTTTCCCCTGCTATCGAACGCCATCGACTTTCCCGAGTCTGACAATAGTCTGCAAGACAAAGCACGCCCTAGTCAGTTCTGCTTTGCCAAACAGGGCTCGTTCGACGTCTGTGTCACTTACCGGCACGTCGAGAAGGATATCCAGAATTCAGGCAACATGTTCAAATGACAGCCTCCCACCAGTGCAAGACTGGACTCTCCGGCGCGTAAGCTCTGACACGCCAGGTGGACTGCAACCATGCTCGATGAGCAAGCCGTGTCCGAGGTGAAACTCGGCCCCCTCAAGTCGAAGAAGTGGGATATTCTGTTCGACTGCATCGCATATGCGCAGCCTTAGACGTATTCAACAGTCAGCAATTTTTCAACAACTTTCCGCGGACTATGATCCTCCCTGTCAACGCCAGCACTTACCGGTGGCTTGGTGCATCGGGATCGTGTCGCTATCCCTGAAAAGATGCGATTCATATTCAGGAAACGATCCACCGATGAAAACGCCAACGTCCTTGCCGACAATGTGGTGCTTGGGGATCCCGGCATTCTCTAGGGCTTCGAAAGTACACTCCAGAAGCAGCCTCTGCTGGGGGTCCATCGATATAGCCTCCTTCTCCGTCAGACCGAAAAACGGGGCATCCAAATCGCGCAGATCGCACTTGAGGAAGTTCCCTCCCACAGGGGTATAGCATCCGCCTTTGCCTGGGTTGGGATGGTAAAAGCTTGCCGGGTTGAAACGCTCCCTGGGGATTTCGCTGAAGCCGGAACGGTTCCGTGACAGCAGCTCCCAAAATTCGTCGGCGCTGGAAACATTTCCCGGCATTCGACACGACATGCCCACGATAGCGATGGGGTCTGTCGACCTCTTTGGTGCGGCAGCTGGTCCGTGGCCGTTAGTGGCAGCACCGTTTCTCACCCCGTTGGTGGGTTCCGCGCCAGCGGCGGTGCGGGGAGCGGCACCGTTGACCGGAGGTGCGTCTCCTCTGGAGTCACCATTGACATGGTTGTTGCCATTGTCGTTTACATGGTCGCCGGCGACGCCGTTGACACGACCATTGGTGTCCCCATTGGGATGGTCATCTGGGTGGTGGCTGCTGTCGTAGCCATTGGTGTTTGTCTGAAAGCCGGTGCCGAGCCTGGCGACTGCGGCACCCCGGAGGCGGGCCCAGTAGCCGTTCAAGAACCCGCCGTTGGCGGCGGTCTCCGAAGTCGGGCTGTCGCCTGGGCTGTCCGGTAACCAGGCGCCAGGGGCCATCGCTTCGGTCCGGGTGCTTTATCTCTGTAGCTTCCTGGCAGCTCCGGCCACAAAAACCTCTGTGCTAGGGTGCGGGGGAGAAAGGGGCTCTTGCAGGCTCTCGGGCAGACAGTCGGCACCTGTCTTGGTGTTTGTGGTGTGGCTTTACTGGTTGGCTTATATGCCGAGCAACGCTGGGACAGCGTCACCTACACTCAATCTCGAACAAGACTCTTGACCGCCGACACGGGCCGGACCCTGGACTGCAGACTCTTGCACCGTCACTTCAGGAACGAACACCTTGCTTCAGTTAGCTTTTGCAGCAGATTAAGCAGCATCAAGGTCTCCGTCATGCCCATTATGATGGGGACCAAGGGGTGACATTGGCAGTCTCGGGAGAACCCACCTGCCGAAACCCCGAAGCACGCACGGAATGAACACTTGCGGAAGCCCCCGGGGCCATCCCCGATTCTCCAGAATGGCCAACGAGTCCGTCTGCAAGCACGCGCCTGTTGGGGGAAGATCTATGGCCCTGCGCTTCCGCGAAGCAGCCCCTGGTGGTGCTAGACGACGAATTCAAGGCCTAGACTGTCCCCAATCTTGGCAAAGGCCGCAACGGGTTGGCACTCAACTCCACCCTCAATTGAATGCTGGCCAAGGCCGCGTGTTCTCGCGGCTAATTTGGACGAAGATCCGCAAACGTGCACTTTGGTTTGCCTCCACGTCAGGTCACCCATCCCAGTAGGCTCCCCACGCCTAATCATGCCGTCCCCCGGCCGGCGGCAAGGGCGTATCGGTACTTGGCCGGGTGGGATATTGCCAGGTACAGCTTTGGTCTCTCGGCTGTCCTGCTCGGCAGTCTGCCGTCGCAGCGCTGAGATGCTACCCCAGAGGGACCCTTCCCAGTTGGCTGATCCCCGAGAATGGGGCGCATTCTGGCTAATACCCCGGCAGCTTGAGATTGAGAGGTGAGTCCCATTCTGTTGATATTGATCCTGCAGCTACACGCGTCCACATGCTTAGTTGTATACTCGACGCCCCGCCGTCTCCGATTACGTACGTTCCTCCCCTCCGTCCCTCACGCCCTGTCCGCGATACACGCCGATCGACCGAGTAGTATTCGGAACGCCGCGGCGCCCGCCCCTATGGTGTGTAACGATCTCGACGACCCCTCGTCGAGCCATCGGCCTCGCTCTGTAGACGCTGTCTACGCAATAGACGAGCGGCCAGGAGATGAGCTGCCATATTCCCCGCTTGCGATAGCATCGCCGGCCCATCCGGGCTGTGATTCCGTCGGCCATGTGTGCGTCCAGGAGAAAAAGGCGTACTCGCACGATCTCGAGCGATCGACACTCCGTAAATTCTGTCCACTCCATTCGAGGGCCAGCGCCCAAAGCTCGTCATGGCGCCGAGTTCTCGAGGCTGTCTCCCCCATATACCTCGAACAACCGTGTTGCCACTTGTGCCCCTTCAATGATGCTACCTCCATCCAGGATCGCCAACCAGTCATCCAGCGTCAGTCACCTCGGGCCGACCGGCGACGCCCAGGCCAGGGAAGCCGTGGCCTGTCGCTCGATATCTGCCACCGGAACCACCATCTCCTTTGCCCATCTTGTTATCTGGTTACTCGTTTTCGCCCAGACGCGCAGGCCCGAATCTCCCGAGCGCCCTGCCGCGAACGCCTAACCAATACCAATATCTGGCGATAGGCATCCCGCCCGTGCCAAGCGCCTGAAGCAAGCCGCTTGCCCGTCCAGTCGCCCTCTCACCCGGAAGTCCGGGCGATTCTGGGCGACTGCCCGCGTTGCCACCTGGCTACGCGCATGCCGTCGCAGGGGCCCCTGTCGTCTACTTCCCGTCTTCAGCACGGAATGGGGACTTAGTATATGCTGCAGAGAGGCGACTTATACAACACCCGAAAGCGGCCGGGGGCAAGGGGCGTCTTCAAACCAGGTCCGCCAATGTGCGGGGTGGCCGTATTGCAGATTCCGTCGTCGCTTATGAAGCTTGTATATCCTGTCACTCTCATCGTGCCGCCCTCCGCATACTGTCGATCCCACCCCGGATGATTTCCTCCCCCTAGGATCCAAGGACGGAGTCTGGATGCGCTTGCGATAATACCACAATCGAGGCATCTCAAATTTCCCTGTGACCCTCTCGCTCTCGGAGCAACGAATTTCCACCCTGGCTCACTCTTCTTTATCACTGCTCCTTCTTACTCTCGCGTTCAGTAGCCAGTACTCGCCTATAGTTATATTCCCTACTTCTAATCTCTTCCTAGCCCATTGACCTCCCGGATCGCTCAGCTTGTTTCTCTTTTGGTTACAAGTTCCTCTCCCTTCTCTTCTCTTTCCAGTTTTTCTCGTCTATCCCTTCGCCAGCCGCACACTCGAGATGAGGTTCCTCTGCCTTCCTGGTGCCTACGGCAGCGCCGATGTAAGCATCCGCCATGAGTCCCAAGAACTGACATTGCCTGAAGACATGGTCTAACCGCATTGTTTCCGTTGGACAGAAATTTCAGGTTCAGCTAGGTGAGTCTCAGCAGGCGGGTGGCAAGACACTGGAGGTGTGTGTACTCGCAACCAGACTAACATCACGTCGTTGCCGCAGCACCAATCGTCCAGGAGCTCACGTCGGACAACACGGCCACATTCCACTTTATCCATGGCCCGTGCAAGGCAGTCCCCCCGGACGGGCTTAACGAATACTTTGGCAAGCCTCCGTATTACCGCTTCATCGAGCCGGACGAGCCCACAGCCACGTCGGGCGAGGACGATATCCTTGATCGCATCCGGGACTTCCCAGAGGGTGAAACACCCGAGGATACCATGCGTGAGCTCATGTCCGAAGGCCTCTCCAGCAGCTACAAGAGCTTTCGCGCGGCGATCGAGTACCTAGTGGACATTATGGAAAAGGACGGCCCCTTCGACGCCATCATCGGCTATTCGGAGGGAGCTACCGTGGCCGCGACGCTGCTTTTGCACGAGGAGAGGCGGATGAAGAAGAAGGGCATCAAGCCCATGTTCCGATATGCCCTCTTCTTCGGCGGCTGGCCCCCGATCGACCCAGAGACGCACTGGGTGGTCCTGAGCGATGAGAGCGAGACCATGATCACGATTCCGACATGCCACATCAGTAGGTTTTTCTTCCCGAATCCCGATTTTTCCCTTTTTTTTTTTTTTTGGCTAACAGGCTTGGGCTGGCTTTCAGTTGGCTCCCTGGACCCTTACCTCCACGGGTCCATGGCGCTGTACAATGTGTGCGACCCCGACACGGCCTACCTGTTCGACCACGCAAAGGGCCACACGATCCCGCGTGACAAGGAAACGGTGAAGGAGCTGGGAGACATCATTCGGACGGCCAAGGCCGAATACGAGATCAAATAGGTGACCAGAGCTCTTTGTGTCTGATCTCGTCGGCATTTCCCAGGATGTCTCTTATTCAAACCCCGCTGCTTCGTCTTGTCTTGTCTTTTGCCTCTTCGCTCTCTAATTCGACCCCATTGAGAGTTGGGATAAAGTATACCACATGTTTTCACCGCACCATTTCTTCGATATACGAAAAAATAAAACCCACGATCGGATACAGGCGGAGATCTGCTATACCCCAGGGATTCTTCCTTTGAGATGCACGTGTGCAGATTGCCAGATGGCCACTGTAGATCTCTCAAGTCTTGAGGGGTTACAAGTGCCGCGGCGCGAGTGTCATGCGATCTTTCTTTTCCGTGGGAATCGCACCGCTGCCTGCACAGAAGGGCAAGAGCACATGCTCACAAAGCTTGGCCATGCGAAGGCGACAGAGTGCGGAGAAACCAGACCCTAGGTAATCTGAAACGAGGGAATAGCATTGGCAAGCTGTAATCTACAATATCCAACCCGCACTGCGAATGTCAATGGCCGTCGAGATAAACATCCTGGGTAAATCGGTAGCCGAGAGAAAAGATAAGGTAGGTAAACTCGGCGGCTCAATAGGGTTGCAGGCGCCAAAGCACACTAAAGCCGGCATATGGGACGGCAAAATAGCCGTAGAGCCATCCCTGCATGAAATGTGGGTGGTCGGGCAGTTTTGATAAGGCCATTCAGCGTACATTAGTGGTGGTGTGGCGGCGGCATCTTGATGAAACCCCCACCCACCACCACCACCACCACCACCACCACCAGAACGTCCAAAGAGGGCTCTGGTCCAAAAGGGGAAGCTGCCGCCGTTCCTGTCAGCCGAAAGATTCCCATCTACACACCTGGGGGTTGTACGTTGCGATCCTTTCTAGAGGAAAAGTCCGGGTGTAACAGGAAAACTATGGGGTCGTACCAAATTGTATGGATGGATGGTCGCCTCGCCGGCAGGTTTGCGTGGCCAATGTCGGAACCAGATTTTGTTATTGTGCCTCGAGATGCCGCCAACTTCTTTTTTGATGGGTCACGCAAAACATGATGGATGCATTTTACCGATTCTGGCACCCCGGTACGTGATGGCCCGTACCCCCCACCCCTTTCCTTCCGGCCGCCGCCGACATGGGAAGGGGAATCAAATAAGGGGACGGGACATTCGGGATGGATGAGTCTGCCTTCCCACCATTACCAATGTCTAGGGAGATCAACAACACAACCGAGCTGTGCCTGTCCACTTTTTTTTTTTTTTTTTTTTTTTTTTTTTTTTTTTTTNNNTTTTTTTTTTTTTTTTTTTTTTTTTTTTTTTTTTTTTTTTGTATGTGCGTGGTGTGTTTCTTTCGTGACCGGTCTATGTACCCCTTCCCACCGAATGAGTGTCTACGTAAATTGAACTTCATATAACAGAGGTCTGGGCCAACGGCGCCCGAGGTCCGGGGTGCAGCGGCGTGCCATTTTGCCGACGACCGAAAAACCCACACTCCATTTTCTACTGTTGTTTTTTACCCGACCCCCTGGCGGGCGGGCGGACGGGCCTAGACAGGTCCCGTCCTCCGACGCAGCAAGGTAAGATCGGGCGAGGCGGAAGATCGTTGAGACGGAGCATGGCAGCCTGAAGGCAGAGAGAGCGGGGGAGTTAGTTACGTGGCTGTTGCGTTCCTGCAGGGCTCAGGCTTGCTGCTTCTAGCTCTACCTCAAGGCGACAGGCGTATTGCGTATGCCCTCTTTGGCCTATCTATGCCAGACGGCTTGTTATCTCTGGCGAACCAGCCGTTTTTTGCACTATCGGCCACCTCTCTCTCTCTCGCTTCACCTACCTACCGCCTACTCTCGAATGGGGCATGTGACATTACTCCCCTTGGAAAGTCTCGATCATGAGTGTCGCCAATAGTGTGTATGCTTAGGTGCCCGCTTTTGTAAGGCGGTGAGTTGAGTGAGCGTGAGTTTGGCCTTGATCGGTCCTCTCGGACAGACAGTCAGAGTTCAGGGCTTTACAGCCGCCATTACAGCAGCTGTGTGCGTTGCGGGAAGGGGTTACAACAGGCGCCTAATATCTGTCCGTAGCTCGCTAAGGGCTCAGTTTTCTAGCCGTAGCACCATAACGCCTGGTGCGCCGTCTGCTGCTTGCTATCAAACATGTCACAACTGCCAACAGGGGACATGGCCGCCGCCAATATCAAGGCAATAGCCACCGCGCCGTTGGCGGAGGGATCCGCAGCGCCTGTCACAGCCGCCGCCGTACCCCCTATGCCGACGATTGATGAGGGCAAGGCGCTGCCGCACCCGTCGCCACTCTCGTCCCTTCCCCCCGGCCTGGTAGCCAGCCACGGTGGCGGCGGCAACAGCAACAACAACAAAAATATGGCTGACGCTGGTTCGCCGCCAGCAGGCAGCAGGCAGCAGCAGCAGCAGCAGCAGCATGGGCCCTTGCCAGCCGAGGCATCGTCAACTACGCCGACGACGGCTGGGACCGGGGCCGGCCGCGTGTCGGCCAAGTCGTCGGCTACCACGCTGACACCCGGCGTCCTGTCCAGCAGCCCGTCCGCTGCCACCCTTGCCCCCGCTTCCAACGCGGCCGGCGGGACTGCGATGGCTTGGGGCTGGGGAGGGGCCGCGGCCGGTGCCGGTGCCGGTGCCGGGACCGGGGCCGGGGCCGGCATGCCTTGGGGTGCAGCAAGTGCCGCCGGAGTCGGCGGAGGGGCTAGGGCTGGGGCTGGGCTTGGGGCCGGAACCCCTGGAATGGGGCTCGGTCTTCCTCCAGCCGGAGCCGGAGCCGGCGGCGCCGGAGCCACAGCCGGGGTCGGGGCAGGGGCGATTGCTGGCGCACTGGCAGCTGGGAAGGCCGAGAGTGGCTCGTGGGGCCTTAAGACGGATCCCAAGACGGCATTTAAGAACTACATGGTTAGATCATGCATCGTTCTCTCTCCGATAACCCCCCTCGCTGTACTAACCCGTAGCTTCCTGGGCAACAGTGGATATTTTCACACTCGACGTGGCTTGATCGGCTTCTCATCCTGGCGTCCGTCGTGGTGTCCATCTGCTCGGGGATCACGATGCCCGTGATGAATGTTGTTTTTGGTACGTGTTGACGTGCGGCTGTCGTCAAAACATTGGGACCTAGCCTTTGCTGACACGGCGGTCCAATAGGCAAGGTCTTTGCATCATTCACAGGATACAATCACCAGCTAGGGCCTGACCAAACACAGCAACAGTTTCGAGCTCTCATCATCCAATGCGTGTAGGCAGTCATACAGCTTTAACCTCCGCCACCAGTGTCCCATGATAAATAGCCCAGGGGCTTTGCGCTGATCTGTCTGTGATGTTTGCAGACTATACCTGGTCTACCTGTTCATTGCCCGTTTTACATTCAGCTACATTGCATATGTGAGTTTAGCCCATGTCATTAGTATCGGAGGTCCTTGAAACACCCAGAACTAAACACCGCTTCTTTGCCCTTGAATTCCAGCTCGGTTTCCGAATGAGCAGCCTCCGCATGTCCGCCGCAATCCGTCTCGAGTACATGCGTGCCGTCTTCTCGATGCGCGTGTCCATGCTCGACACACTGGCTCCCGGCCAGACGGCCGCCGTCATCACGATCCTGGCCAGCACGCTGCAGCAGGGCGTGGCTGAGAACGTGGCGGTGCTGCTGCAGGCCGTCTCGCTCGTGGTCTCGGGCCTCGTCATCTCGCTGTTGTACAGCTGGAAGCTGACGCTGGTGACCTGCAGCGGCCTGGTGTTCATCGGGGCCGTCTACGCCGTCACGACGCCGCTTCTGGTGCGCGTCATGAACCACGTGCAGCGCTGCGAGATCGCCGCCTCCGCCGTCGCCAGCGAGGTCTTCTCGTCCGCCCGCATGGTCGCCGCTTGCGGGGCCGAGGACAAGATGGCGAGGCGGTACGACGCGTTTGTCGACCAGGGCTGCCGCAAGGGGTTGAGGCTGTCGCCGCTCGTGGCCTGTCAGCAGGCGCCTGGTGAGTTTTGAAGCAACTTGGGATCTAACATGCTACCTGTAGTAGCTGACAGACCGGAAACACCACAAAACTGCAGTCTACTTTGCCATATACTCGTAAGCTCGATTCTTTCCATGTCACAGTTCATCCACAAGGGTATTGATACCAGTGTTACTAACGAGTTAGAACCTTCGCACTCTGCTTCTGGTACTCCCTGAAGATGTACATGGGAGGCGAGATCACAAGCCCCGAAGTTTTGATCGTGTTAGTACCTTCTTTGTTTCAAACCCAGCTGAAAAGAAACACCCCCTCGAGCTTGCTCCGCTAAGATATTCTCTTAAATCAGCGTACTGCTCTCAGTCATGATGATGACGGGCGCCGTTGGGACGCTCACCTCACCCATCAGCGCCGCGGCGCGGTCGGCGAATGCGGCAGGCATCTTCCGCAAGGTCCACGAGTTTCCCAAGCCCAAGACGAGCGGGCTCAAGGCGCCCGAGGCGTCGGCGACGGGCGACATCGTCCTGGCGCGCGTCAACTTCGCCTACCCGGCGCGGCCGCTGCAGAGGATCCTGAACGGCCTGACAGTCTGTTTCCCCGCCGGCAAGGTGACGGCCATTGTCGGGCCATCGGGCTCCGGAAAGAGCACCGTTGTGGCGCTGCTGCAGCGCTGGTACGAGATGGACGGTGATCCTGTGAGCAATGCTGGTGTAAGTGCGTTTCAGTGCCCCTTTTTCAGGCCAGTGATAGCGTCAAATCTCGGCTGAATCATGAAAAAAAAAACCTCCCAACGAAAAAAAAAACAGGTCCTCTGGCTCCGTAACGGGATCTTACAGATCGGTGGACGCCCGCTCAAGGACATGGATCTGTTTTGGTGGCGAGCGCAGATCGGCCTAGTCCAGCAGGAGCCCTTCCTTTTCAACGACACCATTTTCAAAAATGTCGCGTACGGCCTCGTAGGGACCGAGTGGGAAGACTCTTCGGAGGAAGACAAAGCGACACGCGTCAAGGAGGCATGTCGAGAGGCGTTTGCTGATGAGTTTATCCAGCGGCTCCCAGAGGTATGCAGACCCTCGCGTGTCCAGGGATGCTCAATCCAGAGCAAGCAAGCTGGGGATGTGTTTCGGGTTGTCTGAATATGAAGTCGAGATACTAATGACGCTTTAAATTTCAGGGATACGACACCTTCGTTGGCGACTCGGGAATCAAACTGAGCGGTGGTCAGCGCCAGCGTCTGGCAATAGCGCGGGCCATCATCCGCAGGCCCAAAATCCTGATCCTGGACGAGGCCACGAGCGCCATCGACGTCAGGGGCGAGAAGGTGGTGCAGGCCGCGCTAGAGCGGGCGTCGGAAGGGCGGACCACCATCACCATCGCCCACCGCCTCTCAACGATCCAAAAGGCCGACAACATCGTCGTCATGCGCGGCGGCATGGCCGTTGAGCAGGGCACCCGCGAGCAGCTGATGGCGCGCGGTCCCGGCGGCGTCTACTACGCGCTGGCGACGGCGCAGCACCTGGGTGGGGAAGAAAAGGATGACACCGGCGGCGGTAGTGATGCCATGTCGAAGCGCGACAGCGGTGCCGACTCGAACGAGAAGAAGAGCGTCACCGACTGGACCACGTCCGAGGAGGGCCGCCTGGGAGACGAGGAGACGTTGGTCTCTTCGGACCAGCCGCAGCCGGAGTCGAGCACGAGGAAGCAGCGCGGCGTCTTTGGCAGCTTCGTCATGCTTCTGAGGGAGCAGACGCGGCACTGGCCATGGTATCTGCTCATGGGAGCCGGCGCGGTTGGAGGAGGAGGTACGTCGGCGCGATTTCGGTGCCCGTGAACCGCATGCATGCGTTGCCAAAAAAAAAGCTGACTGTTGGGCAAAAAACAGCCAGCGCGCCGATACAGGCTCTTCTCTTCGCCAACACAGTGTCGATATTCCAGCTCTGGGGCAACTTTGACCTGCTCCAGAGGCTGACCAGCTTTTGGTGTCTGATGTTTGTCGTGCTCGCCAGCGGCGTTGCGCTGTGCTATTTTGCCTTGGGCTGGTCCTCAACGACGCTCTCGTTTGTCAGTTTTTTGCCCTAGCATGTCTGCTCTGATCCGGTTGGTGATGGTAGTATTTACTGATAGACTGTCTTTGTTTTTTTTACAGCACATCACTCAGCACTACAGGAAGGAGTACATCCGCAACATGCTCTCCAAGCGCGCGTCATTTTTCGACCAGGACGGCAACTCGGCAGGAGCCGTCACGGCGCGGCTGGCGACGGACCCGACCCAACTGCAGCAGCTTCTCGGCATGAACATGGCCTTTGTGCTTATTTCGGTGCTGAGTGTAATCGGCTGTCTCACCATTTCCTTCTACTTCGGTTGGAAGTTGGCTCTGGTGACTGTGCTGACAATGCTGCCATTGATCCTGGGCGCGGCCTTTTTCCGGGTCCGCTACGAGAAGCGGCTTGAATTGATGGGCATGTTGGTATTTGCCGAGAGCGCAAAGTTCGCCAGCGAGGGCGTGGGCGCGTTCCGGACCGTGTCGTCCCTGACGCTGGAGCGCGTCATCTGCGACCGCTACGCGAAGCTCCTGAGGGACCACACGCGCGCGGCCTTTTTCAAGTCCAGCGGGTCGACGGCGCTGTTCGCGCTGAGCGACAGCATATCGCTGCTCTGCATGGCTTTCATCCTCTGGTACGGCGGGAAGCTGATGGCGGAGCACGAGTACGCACCCTTCCAGTACAGTAAGTGCCTGCGACGTCGCGCCCTGCCACCACGACGAGCCTGTTTAGCTAACGGAAGCGGCGCCGGGGTAGTTGTGGTGTATATCGCTGTGCTTCAGGTGAGACATGAATTCGAAACAATTTTGAGGAACACAGGATAAGATACTAACTTGGAAACACAAAGGGCGGCGTTGGTGCAGGTCAATGGCTGAGCTTCGCTCCAAGTAAGTAAATTCCCCTATGAAAGAGATTGGACAAGACATTGTCTTTACTGACGGCCGAGAATAAACAGACATCGCGCAAGCCTCGGTGGCAGCCAACCGGATCGTCGATCTCCGGACAAAGGACAACAGTGACGGGCGGCTCATATCGCTCGACAAGGGCGACATTGGCGACGATGACATGGGCGTCAAGATTGAGTTCAGGAACGTTTGGTTCAAATATCCCACCCGGGATGTGCCCGTGCTGAGCGGGCTAAACCTAACAGTGAGAAAGGAGCCCCAAAGATGGCATTCCGAAAGGCCCGGAAAGTAGAGCACTAACGCGGTTTGTTTTCGTGCACAAAGATCGAAAAGGGCTCGTTCGCAGCGGTGGTTGGTCCTTCTGGGTCCGGCAAAACCACCGTGATATCCCTGCTGGAAAGATTCTACAAGCCAAATGCCGGCAGGATCACTTTCAACGGGATCGAGATCTCCAACCTCGATCTGAGAAGCTACCGGAAGGACATATCGCTGGTCGCGCAGGAGCCGTGCATCTTCGAGGGCACCATCAGGGAGAACATCCTCCTCGGGATGGACTACGAGGAAAGCAGGGGCGGCTGGGAGGAGGATGAGGAGGACAAGAAGAAGAAGAAAAGGCGCGCGGGCAAGCCGACAAACACAAAATCCCAAACACCAGATGGCAAAGGCGACAGCAGCAGCGAGAAGAGCGCGGCGATAGAGGAAGCACTGGTGCAGGCGTGCAAGGACGCGGGGATCCACGACTTCATCTCGACGCTGCCCGAGGGCTACAACACGGCCGTGGGGAACAAGGGCGTCGCGCTCTCGGGCGGCCAGAAGCAGCGCCTCTCGATCGCGCGGGCGCTGGTGCGGAACCCGCGGCTGCTGCTGCTGGACGAGGCCACGTCGAGCCTCGACTCGGCCACGGAGCGGGCGGTGCAGGAGGTGTTTGAGCGCACCAGGCGGTCGCGCACCATGATCGTCGTGGCCCACCGGCTGGCCACGGTCCAGAACGCCGACGTCATCTTCGTGCTCGGGGACGGCCGGGTGCTGGAAAAGGGGGACCATGCGAGTCTGCTGAAGAGGAGGGGCGTCTACTACGACATGGTGAGTTCTTTTTCTTGTCTCTCTCGCCGCTCTTTCGGGTTTTCAGCCAGATTAACGGATCCGTTTTTTATCTTTCTCGCAGTGTCAGTCGCAGGCCCTGGACAGATGAGATTGGAGTGGGAGTTTAACATTCCATCCGAGGAGAACGAGTAGAAACAAGACAGCAGGCAGGTAGATACCTATTTAGGCAAGTATCAGGTACCAAAAACCTCTCCGGCCGGATATATCCGTAAATAGCGCCCTCGCCTCGTTCCTGTGCATTGGTGTCGGAGGGCCCACCCCGGAACCACATCTATTTTTGATGTCGGTACCCCTACTCTATGACTGCCGCCCCAACAGACTATACAGGACACCCTTCAGGATCACCATAAACGTTACAATTTTTCCGACACGGTTCGAATGACGGTACATTCAGTTCGCCTGACCTGCGGGTCTGTAAGATATTTTTGTTCCTAGTTGCGATGGAGTGTTCGCCAGGTAGTCAGTCAACGTTTATAATCCTGGAAGTTTATATGGTGCGTATCCTAGCAAGCACTGGAGCGCGTACAGCTCGAGCGTTGGAGACCTGTTCCCTCAAATGGTTACCACGTACACCCACATTGCCTTACAGGTCCCCCCCCCCCCTCCCGGGGCTTGTGAAGAGGTTATTTTGAGCAGACACCCACCCCTTGACGAAACTCGCCAATGACACAGTGTCAACCCCACCCATAACCCCTTTCATTGACGGCAAGTGCCCAAGCACTGGACGGCGAAAGGGGGGTAATGTAGCCTTGGAGGAGATCAATCCAAGGGATTGCCGCGTCAGCCTCAATACCTCGGCACCTACATAAGCCATGGCAGGTCCGGGAGAAGCGTGAGGCCAAGAGCCGCGTTGAGGGACATCTCGACACGCTCGAGGTTGAACGCAATACACCATGCATCACCACTTCCAAGCCCTCGTCCAGGGCCTCCTGGTCCTGGCCCTGGCCACATCTTCGACCGTCATGGCCGCATTTGGCTTCACCCAGTCCGGCAACAACTTCGTCATCGACGCCGGCTCGACCGACCCGCTCGTTTTCCAGGTCGACGCGCGCAGCTGCGACATCAACTCGATCCTCTACCGCGGCACCCAGCTGCAGTCCGACATCAAGCAGAGGACGCACATCAGCTCCGGGCTCGGCTCCGCCACCGTCAACGCCAGCCGGCTGACGGGGGAGTCGAGCGGCAAGCGCTACGTCCGCGTCAGCTGCGCCACGGCGACCTTGACGCACTACCTGGTCGTCCGCGAGGGCGACAGCAGCATCTTCATGGCGACCCACATCTCCAAGGAGCCCGCCATTGGCGAGCTACGCTTCATCGCGCGTCTCAACGCCAAAGTCCTGTCGGGCGAGTATCCCTTTGGCGAGGCCTCCGCCACGACGCCGAGCACCTCGACGGTCGAAGGGTCCGACGTCTTCGTCGTCGGCGGCCAGACGCGGTCCAAGTTCTACAGCAGCACCCGCTTCATGGACCGCGACGCCCAGTGCGTCTACGGCGGCTCCATCAACGTGTGCATGGTCGTGCCCAACATGGAGTCCTCCAGCGGCGGGCCCTTCTTCCGCGACATCGAGTCCAACAACGTCGGCGAGACCACCAACCTGTACAACTACATGAACAGCGGCCACGTGCAGACCGAGCCGTTCAGGATGGGGCTCCACGGCCCTTACGTCATGTCCTTTAGCGGCGGAGGCCGCCGCCCGAGCCTGAACGGCACCGACCTGTCCTTTTTCGACGAGATCCCCGACGTCAAGGGCTACGTGCCGGCCAAGGGCCGCGGCTTCGTCTCGGGGACCGCCTCGGGCGTGCCGGCGTCGTTCCAGGCCGTCGTGCACTGGCACAACACCGAGGCGCAATACTGGACCGTCGCCGGCGGCGGCGGCAGTTTCAAGTCCCCGGCCATGAAGCCCGGCACCTACACCATGGTGCTCTACCAGACCGAGTACAAGGTCGCGTCCGTCGCGTCCGTAAAAGTCTCGGCCGGCAAGATCACGACGGCCGACATCGCTAGCGGCTTCCGCCCCGCCGCCAAGGCGAACTCGCTCTTCAAGATCGGCGAGTACGACGGCCAGCCGACGGGCTTCCGCAACGCCGACAAGTTCCTGCGCATGCACCCGAGCGACCGCCGCATGGCCGCCTGGGGGCCCGTAAATTACACCGTCGGCTCCTCCAAGCCCGCCGATTTCCCAATGGCGCAGTTCGCGGCCGTCAACAACCCGACCACGATCCGCTTCAAGCTGGACAGCGCCCCCGCCAACGGCGCCACCCTCCGCATCGCCACCACCTTGTCCTTTGCCAACGCCAGGCCGCGCGCCACCGTCAACGGCTGGGGTGGCCCTTCCCCGCCGGCGCCCACCAGGATCAACAGCAGGGGCGTCACGAGGGGCGCGTATCGGGGCTGGGGAGACGTTTACGACGTCAAAATCCCCGCTGGCACCCTCAAGGCTGGCGAGAATACTATAACCATCGGGACCTTGTCTGGGAGCAGCGGGGGTTCCTTTTTGAGTCCAAACTTTGTACGTGTTTTTTTTTTTTTTTTTTTTTTTTTAATCCGCTCTCCGCCTCGCTTCCATCCTCTGCTTACTGTCTTGCACGAAAACTAACCGTTGCCTGGTGCCGCCTTGACAGATATACGACTGCGTCGAGCTGTTTACGAGCTGAGATATCCCGACGCGTATCTCCATTATACCCATTTGCATGGGACGTCAAAGTAGATGATTTATCAGCTCACTGCTTCTTCTTTGTATATATTCCTCGCACAATTCAATTGCGTATCGGTCTTGTATAAACGGCCAGTTAAGAATACACGCACACACACACCCCCTCGCGTTCACAGTAGCTTGGGCCTGATATCGTGAGCCAGTGATCACTGTTTCCTTTGCCTTACCCAAGACACGACTGGGTCGTCATAATAGTATCTGTTTCTTCGCCAGCAAGAAAATAAACCCCCCACAGCCGGCAAGACTGTCAAAGATCGTAAACCATCCACACATTCCCCTCAGACTCGCCACCAGGATGCACCCTGAAACCGACCTTCTCGTAAAACGGCATAACCTTTGTGTTCTCGCCCGAGACGCCAATATGGATACCCTTTCCGTAGTCCAGCACCATCTCCTGCTCGCGCTCCGCGCCCGTCTCGTCGTCCAGCACGGCCACGTGTACGACCTTACCGCCCGCCCCGCGAACACCCCCCACAAACATGTCGATCATCTTGCGCCCCCACCCTTTACCCTGGTACGGCTCCAGCAGGTCAATGTGCATCGTGGCCCGGTACGTCTGCACCAGAGCCTGCTTGGCGCCGTCGCCGGTGCCCTCGATAAGCTGCCAGCGCGGGTTGCGCGCGATCTGGAGGAGGAACTGCTCGTTGACCACGACCTCCCGGTCGCCCTGGTCCAGGTCCATCGGATCTCCTCCCCCGGCGGCGGGGACGGACCAGGGTTCCCGCACGGCCATCTGGCGCGGCATAAACTCGGGCGCGGCCAGTCGCTTCGAGACGTAGGAATGGTAGCCCGCCGCGAAGGCGAAGACGTCCGGACAGCCGATGACATAGCCCACGCAGCGGCCCCGGCCGTCGTCCAGCACGAAGCAGTTCTGCGGCGCCAGATCCGTGTACGGGTGCGTCCAGATGTAGGGCGCCAGCCGCGTTCCCGCCTCCGATCTCCGCAGCGACGGCGGGAGGGTCGCGCGGCACTGTTGAAGGTCGGTTTGGTTAGATACGTCTGTGGAAAGGTAGGTAGGCAAGTAGGTACCTGTCGAGACAAGCCCATAGACGTGGAACGTCCATAATAGACGCGGGGGAAACCTCTCGTGCGGCTTTGGGAGACTGGAACCGTGACATGGAGGGAGGAAATGGAAAAACAGGCGACGCCACGGGAACCTTGCAACTCACGATGACAGCCGTCGCCTCGAAGTCGGATTTCTGATACGGACGAATGAAGGCCATGGCGCAAGCAATCGATGGGACTTTGGAGTCCGTGAGATGGTAAGGACAAGATTCAAACAGTGGACCTTCCCAGGCGATTTCCTTAAGTAAAGTCGCCGCGATCGTCTGATGAACACAAAAGCGTTAGCTGCCAAGGACAAGATGGCAACGGTTGCACCGATCGCCCTACCTACCGTTAGTTTTTTGAAAGGGCCCTTAGTGAAAGTGTGCTGGTGACGAATGCAATTGATTTTCCGTTATTGGGCGCCTGGTGGAGATTGAGGCAGCATTCACTTTACGCTCATCCGAGGAACCTGCTTCAAATCGGACGGAAGGATCGCACTCGATCTTTGCAGCACAGTGGCCGTGCGACTTCTATTCAACGAAACAAGACAAGAACATTGGATTTCACTCGCGTCTGGTCCCTCCTCCCCGACGCGGGGAAAACGAGGCTCGGGTAAAGGGGATGCACGTGCGGGGCGCAGATCGAGGCACTGTCAGCCTGCCCTGATCGAGCCTTTCATGCCAGCGGAATTGGGTTGATCACTGGCAGTACCTGCTCCGGGCACACAAACGATTCATTCACTCACACTCTCCATGGTTTGGATCTAATTGTGTTCTGCCATCGTTACCTGTGCTACTACCTACGACCCAGGAAGCGGAGAACAAACGCACTGATCCCTGACTCCGGGCTCCTGCTTCCAGCAACCTAGCTTCCTTGTCGAAGAAGGACAATCAAAGAGTCGGGACGGCAAGAACCACACGGCAAAGAAATAAATAAAAAAATGAAAAAAAAAAAAAAAAAAAAAAAAATTGCCCCGAAAGTGCCTCATTGCTCTGCCAAGTCTGGCAAGGTCCCGTCCGTTTCACAATAATGGCCGGCAAACGAATCCAGGGGGACCAAAGACTCCGTCTGAGAGTCCATGCCGGCAACCAACGAAACGCACCGTCAATGATGATCACGAGCAAGGGAAGAATGGTATGAGAAATTGGCACCAGGAAGAGAAGCCAAATGGTCTCCTAGCCAGGACGCAGTCCTATTATCTGTCGGAAAAGAGGAGAAACACGGAAGTGACACCGAGGAGAACGGTGCTTCCGGACAAAGAAACTCCAATGAATCAAAACCCCAAGCGCCGACGAAAAAGGGAATAAAGGGAGAAAAAAAAGCAGAGTACAAAGTAGAAGAGAAAGCAGATTTGTACACCCTGGTTTGTTATACAGTGTAGGTATCTCGAGTATCGTGAACTTCGTTTGTGTGCGACTGACTGATCTGAAAGGTGTCGGAAAATATTAGACCGATGCAGTGACATGGAAAGTGTCTACTGCCTCAAAATGAATCAAGAAGCCAAGAAATTAGAGTAATAAAAAGGACCCAGATCAGGTGCTGTCCGCTTTCTGCTTTTGCCGTTATTTTTTGCACTTTTTTTTTCTTGTTTTTTGTTAGTTTTATTCTCGCCGCGCCCACAAAGGATCCATCTGCAGACTGCAGACTAGATCATACCGCCCCCATAAGGCCCCCTCGAAGCCGTCGATGGCTTGGTCGCGGGTGTGACGAGATGGCGACTGGCAGGAGGTCCCGCGGCAGCAAAGCCCCTGGTATCCCGAGGAGGGCTGAATGGGTTCGGAATGGCTGACGGCGTCAGAGCCTTGTTGGCACCTTGCGCCTCCGAGGTCTGCTTGCGCAACCGCCACCTGCTGAGAGGCTTATCATCCTCGTCGTCACTGACGGAGAAGGCGCTGCGGGCGTCGCCATTATCCGCTCCCTTTGAAGGAATCGGCAAGGCCGGGGTGGACCTGGCAAAACTCTCGGTGCGGACATCTGGATCCTCGGGGTCGCTGTACTTGCGTCCCAGGAAACCATTCATGCGGGTAGCCCGACGCGGGTTGACAGGCGGTAGTGCGGGCGCGCCGTACTCGCCTGCATTGCTACTGGACTTGGAGTTGTTGCGCGATCGCTGGGACGCCTCACCATCCTGCAGACTGACGGTCGGGATACGGCTGGTGCTCATGACGAAAGTCGGATCCGAGATATCCCTCTTGTTGACAACCTTCTTCATCGAGTCATTGAGAGTGCTGATCGTGGTGTTGCCGCTCATGTTGGAGAGGCCTCCGGGCGGGGGAGGTGGAGGTGCTGACGGGCGTCTCGGAGCGCCGCCGCCAGGCGTCATCGGCGACGAACCGATTCGAGCGCCGGCGAGACGAGGAGACGAGGGAAGCCCATTGACGCTGGGCGACATGGGCGAGCCTGACGACATCGGATCAAGGTTCGGCCTCTCTGACTGCATCCTTAGGTTTCCCGAGGAGCCCGATCTCTCAAACCTATTGCTCGGTGAAGACCCAGGATATGGCTGGGGAGGCATGATGGGTGATCTCCGGATGTCGGTGCCTGGGAGTCCAGGGGACCGCGCCATGGGCTGACGCAGCATCGAGCCAGCGCTCATCGGCCCTTGGCCTGACATGTCGTATGCAGACGAGTTGGTTCGCAGGCGAGGTGGGGGAGGACGACTTCCAGCCCTGCCGTTGCTCGCCTCGGAGCCACTGCGATCCCTCTCGCCACGCGGGGGAGACCGCGACGCTACACTGCGGCGCGAATCTTCACTAGGATCCCGTCGTTGGTAGTAAGATCGAGGCGGCGGTCCACGCTCCCTGCTGGCAGCCCTAGACCCAGCGTCACCATCGTTCATGCGGTAGTCTTCGGCTGATGGGCGACCGGTGGATTGATTTGACCCTTGATGCCTGCTCAAGGTCTCCAGCTCCTTGCGCTTCTGCAGCTCCCGACGGGCGTTGCGGAAGGCCCGCAGACCCGGATGAACGTTGTCGTCCTCCCTATCGTTGGACCTGGTAGACGCCGCATCGGCTGCTTCTCGCTCATCACTACGCCTAGCGCCAGAGTCAGTCGACTCGGATACCCGACCGGAGTTAGACTCTGGCTCCTCTTCCTTCATAGGGGGGAGGCCAGCGTCTTCAAATGTCTGTTTGGTCGGGCCGGGCGAGGTGCTCATCGTCACAGAGCCAAGCCCGAGCAGCTTCAGAGGCTTGGGTCCTCCGGAAGCATCTCTGTTCCTGTCAACCAGAGACCCGCGGCTGGACTTTCCTCGCAGAAGGCCGAATTTCGTGGGCGGCTCCTTGGGCGACTCGAGCGCTGGCAACGGAGACGTCGGCCGGCTGCTCTCAGACTCGGCGTACGAGGACACGAGCCTCTCCTGGACCCGCCTTCGGGCGTTGGCCAGCTGGTTGGCGAAGTCATTATCTTCGTCCTTGCTGGGCTCAGACTCATGTCCCTTCTCGGCAGAGTCCTCCTCCTTCAGCTTGCCCATGTCTTCACCAATGGGGAGCAAGGTGTCCCGCGTCCGGCTGTCGTCTCCGTAGGGGTTCCACACCGAGTCCTCCAGAGTGCTGGCACGAAGACCAGAAATCATGGTGCCGAGAACTGATGAGTCACGAGCGTCAGGGATGAAGCGAGAATCTACACCGGCAGACTGCGGAGCGGCATATATGGATGACGTGCTGCTCTCAGACCGCATATGCTGGCGCACCATGCCTCCAAGACCCGACCCGGAGGGAGGGCTGAGCAAAGGCGACTCCTCGGGGGACTCCTGCTGCGAGAGCATCAATGGGAGCTCAGGCTTTTCGAACACTGGCGAGGGCTCCGTGCTGGCCCTCGAGGTGAACGACTGCGGCGTGGGCAGTGCGGTTTGCCTAAAAGCAGGGTGAACCTCGTCAGGCGCACGTTCGTCCTCGGCTTCGGAGCCGTCCAAGAAGGCCCGTGAGTTGAACCCTTGCTGGCTGGACTCGGTATGGATAGACAGTTCCAGTTTCGGAGCAAACTGCTGCCTCTCGCTCGTCGACGAGGACCGCGAACGACCAGTGGCGCCCGACTCGGCACGAGTGCGATTGGTGGGAGTCTCGCGGCCTTGCTGGAGCTGGAGCTGGCGCTGGGCGTACTTTGACTCGTCATAGGGCTGTGCAGGCTTCTGGAACACACCCAGAGCCGTGGCCTTGCCTCGATCGTTTGGCTGAATAGCAAGTGGCGAAAACTCGCCTGCTTCGCTGATGGGAGGGCTAAGGGGAGGGGTTCCGATCAAGTTGGACCGCGTCTCTGCGTGACTCGAAACCTTGGAATCAACGTCCGTCAGGGCGGACGGCGGAGCCGTGGCCGGCGAGTTGGTCGTCCTCAGGTTGGGGGCACTAGCCTTTGTCAACATGGCGCGACGCTCGTTCAGAGGGGTAAAGCCAGTAGGCGAGGCGGTGGTGGCGGATGATAAATCGGGAGAGCGCGTGGTAAAAGAGCGTTTGCCAGTCAGCGTGTCGATTCGAGATAAGGCCGTAGACTGATGGTCATGCATGTCTTGATTCAGGGCTTGCTCGTAAAGCCTTCGCGTCCTTGTGACGGATCGGTCTAGAGTCGTGCCAGAGTTGCTAGAGCCTCCAGCTGGTGCCGAGGACTGGGGCTGCCAGTCTTTGCTGGATACAGCAGGCTGTGAGTTGACCGATGTGGCGGCCGTGGAGTTGCGCGCCTGCGACGACGAAGTAGTCGATGATGTTGCACGCTTCAGGTTGTAGTCGACAAATGCGGACGACTCAGACCTGGACATTGCAGAACCGTCCTCGCTTGGCCGTGCCCGGGGTTCCGCGGAGGTATCCTGGGGATCCTCGGGCTCGTCTGCTTCCAACCTCCGTGCCTTCTCCCTCTCCTCTCGTCTCCATTTCTGGAAGGCTGACGTCGACACATCACTCTCGTACAGAGTACGATTTCCAACAACAATCTTTTGCCTTCCGCCAAACAGATTGTTGCCGTCCGTTGGCTTTCCCCTGCTCATGATGCTACCCTTGGTCGAGCTCGTGTCATCCGTATCCAAGCGGCCACCGCGCGGCGTCCTGAGAGACTCCACCTCGGCGATATCGTTTAGATCTCCCGAGAAGCCGTAATCCAAGAGCCGTGAGGAATGCTTGGGAAACAAGACACTGTCGTCGCTAGCCTTGCCTATTTTGGTGCTGGGATCGTCTTGTTCCCGCAGCATGGAGAAGCGGGCCGAAAGACCAGTCATTAGAAGACTGGTGCGGAACTCGTCGTGGGATGGTAGGGCAGTGCTGATATCCACTTCCTCCTTCACCTCCTCTTCCTGGACTTTCTTGCTCCTCAAGAAGCCCTTGAGAGACATTGAGCTCGATTCAACTTCGACTCCATCCTTCCCCTTCTTCTTATTCCTGAACCGATTCATCTTGTGAGATGGAAAGTAAAATAGATAAAATAAATGGTTTGGGCCGGGCCAAACTGAGTGAAAAAGAGGGAGAAAGAATGTGGGTCACCACAAGAAAACGAGATATCAACTGCTGCTCGGCCTAGATTGGAAGGCCATGGGGCAATTGTAGCTGCTTCTATGGCTTGAGTAATTTGATGCGTGCTGGTGGTAGCTTGCGTGCCTTCGTCGAGTATTCGAAGAGCCCTGGAGGGCGGAAGAGCGCCTGTACAAAAGACGCTGCGTCAGTTCTATATTCGCGCCACCACCGCGTGTCCGCGAAAGCCGCCCTCGGCATGGTTGCCCGGAAATCCCGAACGCATTTGAACAAGGATGATCGACGGGAGGTATGAGGTGCACTGGCAATGACCTTGTTGCCATTGCGGGAGAACGAACGGAAGCGACTCGTGGACAGACCAAAGTCTGGGATGGTGCCGGCACCGAGAGCAGAAGTCTAAAATCTTGGATTGGGACCCTACCTTTCGATGTTCCCGCCGGGAAAGATGAGTCCTAGTAGTCGGCACGGTCTCTGGTTTCTAACGACGGGGGATCGTTACGCTCGAGCGGAGGTTGCTGGCGGTGCCGAAGAGGAATGCTCGAGGCGGACGGAATATCGATGGGCGAGAAGTGGCGGGATCTTGGGCGAAGCTGCCAAATAGCCTGCAGTGCAGGAAATGAACAGCGGCGTATAGAGCGGCGGAGGTGGGACGTAATTGGTGGTGTGTATCTGCTCCCGGCGGGTTCGTCGGATGGAAATGAGCAGGCAGTGGCCGAGCGGAATTGACAACTAAGATGAGATCAAAACGAAGGAGTGAATGGTAGACAGGTCGGTCTTGTTAAGGAGGCGGTCTTGCGAGGAACGTGGGCGGCGGGGCGCACAAAGTCGAGTGTAGCTGGTGCCTCACTCTCGTCTAAAGTTGGGACGAGAGCTTGTCGGTCGACTGTTTGTGGTCCTGGGAGCTGCCGGCGTGGCGGTTGATGCGGGTGCCAAAGGAGTGATTGCACGGTGCCTCGAGACGGAGAAGCCTCTTTCGAGTGAAAACGAAGGGAAGGTTAGAAGTGAATCCACAAAATGTGAGAAGATGGACGTGGTAGTCTCGCGAAGGGCAGAAGTGGAAGAGCCGGGACAAACAGGCCAAGGAAGGAAGGAAGAAAAAAAATAAGACGAGATTGGAGATTGAACACTGCACTGCGGAACGCACGTCCGCCCACGCCAAGCTCTTTGCTGCAGGGGGGTCGCAAACGCTTCGGGGCGGGCGACGAGGAAGATGGACTTGAGAGCGAGCAGCTTTGATTGGAATGCGCAGAAAGACCCAATCAGTGGCGGTCCACCCAACCCTGGGCCCGGTGCTCCCCTGTGCCTGGCCCACCTGTGGGTACCCGCTTTGGAAAAGCTGGAGACGACAGGCCAAGGGATCATAAACTGCAGGGGTCGACCGGGAGCGACCCGGGATGGCCCCTGGCGGCGCCTGCCAGGAACGGGGGGGGCGCAACGGCACTAAGGCAGCCCGGTCGAGGGTGTGAGCACCGCAGCCAGTCAACGGCCAGTATCGCGCGCACTGGCCCCGCGCCAGAGGGTTGCGCTTGTCTGTGAGTGGACCGTGGTGAGGGTGTGATCCGCCGAAAAAGAAAGCAAGAGCGTCGAGCCGTCGCGAGAGGAAACAAAGCGCAGAAGCACCCGAAAACCACCCCAGAGACTTCTGCGGCAAGCCACCCGGAGCTGGAAAAGGGGTTGGATGTGATGGATGGTCTCTCTTCCTTCATCTGTGCATCCTTTCGCATTGGCACACCAAGCTACGATCCCCAAAGCCAAGAAGATGACACCATGCATATCTCCTGTCTGCCCCTTTTTTCGTTTCTGCTCTTTTACTGGTCTCTCCGCTCCTAGCTCCGCGCCGTCCCACACCACACATTCCCGGTTGTCGAAGAAAAAAGAGGAGGAGCCCTGTTCATCTATATGTGCACTGAGGATGTTGGAACAGAAATAGAATACTAATGCCAAGCAATTATTCCCAACTCCCACTGAGCTGGGTTATCTCGGTGCGTTATAGCACATATCTTAGGTGCCTCGAGGTGTTTGTTCCGTTAGTGGGCGTTGTCTGGGTTGGATTTCCACGTCCGTGCCTTTTCTTCCTTTTTTGTTGTCGTTTTCTTTGGTAGCCATGCGTGTGCTGACCACTCGTTTATTATATCTGTGCTTCATCGAATCTTGTCGCCGGGCGTGCATATTGCGCATAGGATGACGGGGGTTCGTAGATAACTCTATACTGTATTCTTTCCTCTACAAGCCTTTGCCCGAACGGGGTTCAAGCATACACGCGCACGTCCTACGTACTGCATGCGAAATCGCCCAAATAACGGCCTGTGCCGTGTCGAATCGAGTCCCTCAGGACAGATAGAAATATCGGCGGTCATCGTGTGGCTACACAAACAGGAGCGCAAACAGGAGCGGAGGATCACGTCTTTTGCTGCTGTGCCATTGTCGTATTTCACTCTGTCATCCCCGTAGCACAGCATGAAAGGGGCGACCGTTCCTGTTACGGGCAGGACTTCGCTGGTTTGATGTGGCGGTTCGTCAACATTGACCTGCAGGATGGACACGGAGAGCCCCGACCGGGCAACAAACAAATTTGACATTGGTGCGCCACTGGCTGTTGATTTCTGCCTAGACTGCCTCGTCCCGGACCTTTTGCAATTCGGGTGGGGAGAGTAGAAAAGAAAGCAACCATTCGGAGGCAAACGTGTCAAAGCGCCACTGCGGCACGGCAGCAAGGCACGGCCGCAATTGCATGTCTCGCATTTGCCTCCTTGGCAATGGCGACTGTCCGATTCCCTCCGCACAACCCCACCGCTCACGCTGCAAGTCTCCGGGTGGTAGATGGGTACCATATGCGCCTTTGGTCGCCTTGTCACAGAAACCGCAGCATCGCAATCGGGTCTTGCTCATGTGCCGGCCCCGGCCCACTCTTTGGTGACTTGCCACCCTTCTCTTCCTCCTTCTCAGCAGCCCAGCAGCCGGCACAGATGCCGCGGGGTCGGGCGGCCGGGATCCCCTCTATTACCGTTACCGTATCCCGGACGATCGACCCTCGCTTTGAAACAAACATCGGGGCTCCCTGCTGCTTACCAGACGCAGACGAAACAAACGCGCTCGTTCAGTCACACACTGCCTCGACGTGTGCACATTTGCAGGCATTGATGATGCGGGCAACTCAAGAGCCCGAGAGTGTAAGAGAGTTGAATCGGAAGGGCGATAAAGCGGTGGCAATGCATAGGTACCTACGTAGGTTGTGTGCTGTGTAAGGCGGTACCATCCAGGCCCTGGCACACGGCTGCGCATCGAGCCGGTGTTGAGTTAGCTCCCCTGGCGTCCTCTGCACGCACTGTGGTAACTTTTGACGGTTAGTTCGCGGGAGCGGAATAACAGCGATCTCCCACTCTCCATTGGATCCTGTCAATGTTTCTTTTTGGGCACATGGGATTCAATAGATTCGGGGAAACTGCCCGCCAATTTCCACTCACGTGCCCGCACTTACAAACGAGGAAGGAACAACGTGCTGTTCCTGGCCTGCAGGCCTAGCTGTTCCTGGACATCCCGCGCCGCCCTTCCCAGGAGAAGGTGCGGGTGGGGTAAACGGCAGATTGGCCTCAGGGGATGTAACCCCCCTGGACCTAGTCTGAATCCTAGCGCGCCGAGCAAGCAGCAAGCGCGCATTTTTCCGCCATCGGTAGCTTTTTGTTGTTTTTTCAAGTTCCCCGCCTTTAACGGGTTTTGATGGCAAGGCCGAAATTCCAACACAAAGCGTGGAAAAGATGGCAATCTGCGAGCTGTCTGGGATGTCGAGGGACGAGTACCCGATTCCCAATTTTTTAGACTTTTCCCTATGGACCGCCGCGGAGCGCGCTAAACATTATTAAAAAAAAAAAAAAAAAATACCACCGAAATGGGGAAGGGAAGCTCCTTCCTAGTGGCGTGCGGTATTAGTGCAATGAAATCATGGCACATGCTCCCAAAGCCCTCGCCTGCAGCATGCAGCCCTCCTGTCCGGTCCTTGCGGCGCTAACCAGGGGTAGATGCCACTGAATGTTTTGGCCTAACGGGCCGGGGGTGGTTCTGGCGTGTCTGCAGAGCTCGGGTGTGCCACACCACCAGCACCGCGGGCTCGGATTACCAGGAAAATCCTTTCCAGAAGCGACATCCAGGTCTACCTAGACTCGTCCCTTTATTTTCATTTACCCTTGACATCCCAGATGCACCCTGACCTTGTACGGTCCACACTTACCCCGGGCCCTAACGGGAAAAAACAAACCAGACTTGACTCATCCGCTCTCTGGCTATGCGAATATTGGGGTTGCCTTCCACGTGTTGAGATATGGTAAGAGGGACAGGAACGACCGATGAGGAGAGAAAAAGTGCTGAGGGCGGGAAAGTTACACGTTTGTTTGTTTGTTTGGTTCTGCCCTGTGGCAAATTCTCAGCACCCGTCGAGTTAGCTCTGGGCTGGCGGTTGGTCTGCTGAGCAATAGTCCGCCGCCACGCTGTGAACCTCATGACAACAAGGGTTCAACGAGCAACAATCTCGTCCACCTTCAAAGCCACCCACATGGCCAGGGCAGCAAGGTGAGGCCCAGTAGGCTGGGAATTTTGTTATCGGGGATGATCTTCTTCCGCACCAAGCCGGCTCTGCGATCTGAGATCAGGAATGGAGCGGCGAATCCCGTACATAGCGCCAGCGGAACACTCCGAGGGACGACGGTACCAAACTTTGGCCCCTTGACCCGGAGTCCTTTCCGCCAATTCCATCCGGTTGGCCCGTGGGTGATCCTACCGAAACCACCGCGTTTGCCAGATACCATCGTTTATGAGGGATGCATAATTGCAGGTGCCGCCGAGTATCCTCATGAACAAGACGGGCTGGAGGCTGGATCAATCTCACTTTGAGTGTTAACTTTATGCAAACACATGATCCGTGCCGTCCCGTCTCGCCACCATCAGCCTTGGATCCGCCACAGCAATCAAGTAAAGATCCGCAATTCTAACAATGCTAATTGGAACCCCTGGGCATTTCCTTGTATATCCTTTCCTGTGCTTCCTAGATCCTCTCCTGTCTCCCGCGTGATTCCTGTTTCCGGTACTACTTAAAAATTACAACCGGGGTAATCGATTGTGGGCGTTTCCAACAACCAACTAGCCGTGCTTGTGCAGTTTCCACACGCTGAGGCCTCACCGCACGAAATATCAGGGACCTAAATTGAACTTTGTGCTCGCCAAGCTTATCGTACGACATGACCACCGAGCACAGTAGCATCGGCATCCACCTAGTCTTGCCTAAAAGGCGGGGTAACGGCATGTCTTGTGTGGCATCGGTAGGGACTGTATGGTCATATCCGTTCTCAGAACCCAGGTCAGGGCAGCAATTGCATCGGGCTATCTTCTGCACCATGTGTGATGACTGGTGGGCTGGTCTCACGGGTAGCGGGCTGGGCAGAGACGGTGCTAACTGGCAAGGCAAGGCGGGCGAGGCCAACGCTACCGGGGGAGTGGGAAATTAAGTACTTGCCTAATAGCCTAGTCCACTACGCGCCAACGTTCCATTTCCACCGGATCGCCTGCTTGGCGTCCGCGAGGCGAGACAGGCTGGCGTAAAAGGCACGTGTTGATCCGCGATTCCGCCGAGGGGTTTTATCGGGAGGGAAGGCCAGAAACCGACAATCCATGACCCAGAAATCGCTTGGTTTTATGTTCTGGTTTGCGCGCGAAGTTGGAATTCTCAGCGAATGAACAGCTGAGAGACTACCTAGGTGTGATGTATAGAGTGTGACTGACAATACACCTGCCCGTTTGCGTAATAAGCGCGATTGCTACGCTCCCGCTAGAGTGATTCTGTCTGCCGTCGTCTGCTCCCGTCCCTCCACCCGCGCTATCCGCGCCTGATCGTTCCTCATGACGCAACAAGTTGGAAAGATTTGGCGTCTTCCCCTCGCATTCCCCCGTCCGAGTGCCGCTCAGTCCCCGCCTTTGCATGCCAGTCCCTGGTGCGGTCCTTTTTCCCCAAGGCCAGCAATCGGCCCGTGGCGGCAGTGGGAGGCTTTCCGGACGCTGAGAGCCCCTCACCGTCCCAGAAGTTCCCAGTTGGCAACAGGATGTTCCTGGATCCGCACCAATACGGCCTCACACAACACTCCCTTGAGCGCAGTCAGGGTTGCAGCGTCTATGGGGTGGTGGTCTGTGAGGGGGCTCGGGGATTCGGTCACTGGTCCGAAGTGCGGGGGAGAAAACTCGGCGATTGCCTCACACCGCCAGCCGCGCAAGGTACATACGGGTAGGTTCGGTTGATCTATGGATCACATTTATTGGAGCTCTGAGGAAGCGTTTTCTCTGGAGCAAGTGCCGAATGTCCGAAGAGATGCCGGTTCAACTCTGGGCCTCTTTACTGCCCGAATAATTGGAGCAAGGTTGCCCACGTATCGTCTTTGACGGCCCCGTCCTCGGCGAAGCGCCCCAAGTTGAGTATATAACTGGACGTGTGTGCTCGTTTGACCCGGTCGTTTGTTGCTTGATTTAGCCCAAGCCAGGTGTTGGTCCGTGGGGAGTTGTAGCCTGACCAACTGTGTAACCGGGCCAAACCGGGGGAGTGCAGTCGAAATTTCACCCAGGCTAGGTGGTCACAATCGCAGACACAGCCTCTTCACTTCACCTTTGCCATAGGTCCTGCTGAGCAAACCCACACTATGAAGAGTCTTACGGCCGTCGCATTGTTGGCCTTGGCCTCAGGGACCGCGGCTGCTGATAAACCATCCGAAGTGCCACACTACGGCCGAAGCCCAGCAGTATACCCAACACGCATGTTTCTCCCTTTCATGTCATACAGCACGCACCCCAGCGCGCGCGGTCGCATAGTTGAGGCAAGCTAACATTGAACCCGCCGACCCAGCCTCCGGCAATGGCAAGACAAGTCGTGCTTGGACCAACGCCTACCGGAAGGCGACCGCGTTGGTGTCCAAGATGACGCTAGAGGAGAAGGTCAACGTGACACGCGGTTTCCCCGGACAGTGCGTGGGCAACACAGGGGCTGTCCCGCGCCTGGGTGTGCCCCCGATCTGCTTCGCCGACGGGCCGGCGGGCCTCCGAGACCAGGAATTCGTCTCGGCCTTTCCTGCCGGCATCCACCTTGCCGCCACGTTCGACGCGGAGCTCATGTACGACTACGGACAAGCATTGGGTCGCGAATTCCGCGACTGGGGTGTCCACATGGCTCTCGGTCCCGTCTCTGGCCCGCTCGGGCGTATTGCTCGCGGCGGCAGGAACTGGGAGGGGCTCAGCAACGACCCCTACCTCGCGGGTGTTGGCATGGGCCAAGTGACCCGCGGGATGCAGGACTCGGGCGTGGTAGCAACGCCCAAGCACTGGCTGCTCAACGAGCAGGAGTTCCGCCGTCGAGAGTCCAATATGGGCGAGGCCGTCAGCTCCAACGTCGACGACCGGGCCATCCACGAGCTCTACGTGTGGCCCTTCATGGACAGCTTGGCACACGGGGCCGGATCCGTCATGTGCTCGTACCAACGTGCGAACCAGAGCTACGGATGCCAGAACTCGAAGCTGCTCAACGGCATCCTCAAGACGGAGCTCGGGTTCGAGGGCTTTGTCGTGTCGGACTGGGACGCCCAGATGGGCGGGGTGGCTTCGGCCAACGCTGGAATGGATGTGGTCATGCCGCGCGGGGGGTTTTGGGGCGACAACCTGACCGAGGCCGTCAAGAACGGATCTGTCGCCTCGACTCGCCTGGACGACATGGCCACGAGGCTCTTTTCCGCCTGGTATCTCCTGGACCAGCAGTACGACTATCCTCAGCAGAGCATCTGGAACAACAGACAGAAGCATTTTCGCGTCGACGCACAGCGTGACCACGCGAAGCTGATCCGCAAGATCGGAGCCGCCGGCACCGTCCTCGTCAAGAACGTCAACAAGACGCTGCCGTTCAACAAGGACACTCGCTTCCTGGCCATCTACGGATACGACGCCACGGTCAAAGCGGTGCCGTGGGACAACCGCGATAGGTATGGCGGCGGCTACGAGGTAAACTTTTTGTGGAACACCTTCAACGGCACGCTCATCACGAGCGGAGGCTCGGGAGGGAACACGCCGCCGTACGTCGTGAGCCCCTTCCAGGCCGTCCAGGAGCGCATCTCGGCCAACGCCGGCGTGCTGCGTTGGGATTTCTACTCCGAGAGCCCGGCGACCTACTACGACAATGCCGAGGCGTGCCTGGTCTTCATCAACGCGTACGCCAGCGAGAGCTTCGACCGTCCCAGCCTGACCGACGCCCACAGCGACCGGCTGGTCAACAACATCGCCCGCAACTGCGCCAGCACCATTGTCGTCGTGCACTCGGCCGGCATCCGCACCGTCGACGCCTGGGTCGACCACCCCAACGTCACGGCCGTGATCTTTGCCGGCCTCCCCGGCCAGGAGAGCGGCCACGCGCTTACCGACGTGCTCTGGGGCGACGTCAACCCAGCCGGCCGCCTGCCGTACACGGTCGCGCGCAAGGAAGAGGACTACGGCAAGCTGCTCAACTCGTCCGCCGAGCTCAGCTTCTTCCCCGACGACGACTTCGAGGAGGGCCTGTACATCGACTACCGCGCGTTCGACCGCGACGGCATCGAGCCGCGTTTCGCCTTTGGCTTTGGCCTCTCGTACACCGACTTCGCCTACAGCGGGCTCGAGGCCGCCGTGGTCCCGACGCCCGGGGGCGCCGTCCCCGCCGAGCTACCGGACCCGGCGGTGCCCATAGTCCAGGGTGGACACCCGCAGCTCTGGGACACGGTTGCCCTGGTGCGGGCGACGGTGCGCAACTCGGGCGACGTCGAGGGCGTCGAGACGGCCCAGCTGTACGTCGGCGTACCCGGCGGCGACTCGCCCGTGCGCCAGCTCCGGGGCATCAAGAGGGTCGGGCCGCTGTCGCCGGGCGAGGCGAGGCCAATCACGTTCGAGCTCACGCGCCGCGACCTGAGCGTGTGGGACGTCGTGGCCCAGCAGTGGCGGGTGCGGCGCGGCGAGTACAAGATCTACGTCGGCGCCAGCAGCCGCGACCTGAGGCTGAACGGGACGTTGGTGATGTAGAGAAGATCTGTCAGGTGTAAAAAAGCCGTTCCGCCGTTTGGGATGATCCCTAGTGGTAGATGCGCTAAACTTGTATAATACAAAATAAAAACAAGTTGGATTTGGCCTGGAAGAAAGCTCAAAAATAAGCGATCGGCGCTGTGTTAGAAGCCGTCTTGATCAGCACCATTGTGATCAAGCCTGCATGTAATAGGTTTACCGAAGATAGGTACAATTTGCTGGGTTGATCCCAAGATGGCTGGCACTTTACGGTTGGGAGATCCTATGCCCAAAAGAGGCAATGCCGACTGGACCCGCCTCGGCGTTTACCCTAACAAAGCTATAGCGCTTGGCGTAAAATCTTGGCCACGGTCCGCAAAGCTTGGCCGACGCATGCAGCACGGTTGCGAGCCTCAATATCGGCTTATTTCCTTTTTTCGCGGTCGGCCCCAAACCTCGACGAACCCCTTAAAGCAGCCGGAAAGATGCGATGCCCCTCTGGACGTACACGTTTTGTTTTCTATGGGAGAGATGTCGCCTGCCGCTTCCCAAGCCGTGACGTTTTTCTAACTGCCACACATCTCATTCTCCAATGAGGTGGTGCTGCTTCGATGCTTCAACCGGAGAGTGGGGCAGGGAAGGGCCGAATAGACGGCCTCTGTCTTGTGCCCGTGCCCTCGTAAAAAGTCCTCCTTGCTCTTCCTCCAACACCCACCCGTCGCCCGTCAGCATGCAGAATGGCGTACGATGCATGCGGTGCCGTTGGAATCTCGTCTGGTAGCGGTGAAAAAAGCATCAGCTCACTCCATTGCCTCTCAAGTCACAGTAGCCCACCTACATAGGATGAAATGTGTTTGAGTCGTAGCCAAAAGCCCACACCCTTCCCGAGTCTATAAATCCTGCCCGAGTCTCGTGACGGGCTTCTCCAGGGATACCATGTCGCACCAACCACAGGCAACGGGCAACCCCCTTCGTGTGGGTTAGCAGGGAAGGGAGGGGGAGCACTCTGTGTGGGGAGATGGGGATGCCGGCATTCTCCGGGAGTCTCGCTGCTTGCTGTATGCTTCTCGCCCCACCCACACTTGGGGAAGAGGGTGGCCAGGGAGGGCCAATGTGCCAGATATATAATAATAGCTGAAGGAGTGTACGCTTTTTGTGTCGGGTTTCCCGTCTCCTCTCACCGGGCCTTTCTTTGTCTCCCTTTGTCCACCCCCAGCCTGCTCGAGCCGTGCCGTGACGTGCCATATCGTTCTAATCTGGCCGGCCGGCTGAGCTCGGCCCCGGGTTTCTGCCACTCTCCGCCGGCATAACAACCAGCAAAGAAGCACAATGGCGGGCGGGCCCAAAAAACCCGTCAACGTCTTCAAGCTGAAGAACCTCGGCCTCCCCTCCGAGGTGTTCAACTGGAGGCTCTGGTTTGCCGTCGTCTCCTTTGGACTCCTTGGCGCCGCCAGGGGCGTGGACGAGGGCTTGATCACCGGCGCCTTCAACAGCAAGGACTTTCAAAAGACCATCAACTACGACTCGTACAGCCTCAACGACCGCGCCCAGATTAAGGGAAATGTCTCGGCCATGGTTCAGATTGGCTCGGTGGCCGGTGCTTTACTGTAAGTGCAATCTAGCTTTCGCGTCACTTTTCGCTCATTTTCCATCGCTAATGCATCTTTTGCAGCGCATTTGTTATCTGCGACAGAATCGGCCGTATATGGGCTGTGAGGCAGTTGTGTCTTGTCTGGATCCTGGGTATTGGTCTCTTCCTCGGCGCGAACGGCAACCTGGGCATGATATATGCTGGCCGATTTATTGCCGGCATGGGTGTTGGTGTAAGCCGTCTCTTTTGCCTGACCCTTTCCCACTTTCCGACTTGACTTCTCTCAGGTAGTTCGTAGAACGCCGCCACTAACTGCATCTAGCAAACACCCGTGGTCGGCCCCGTCTACCTGGCCGAGGTATCTCCCGCCCCCATCCGGGGACTGTGCACCTGCATCTTCACCGGCTTTGTATATCTGGGCATAGTGCTCGCCTATTTCGCAAACTACGGCTGCCAGGTCAACCTGGGCGACAACACCCACGCCCGTTGGATGGTCCCAACGAGCCTTCACATCATGTTCGCCTCCCTCATCCTCGCGCTCAGCTTCCTGCAGAACGAGTCGCCCCGATTCTTGGTGAAGCAGGGAAAGTGTGACAAAGCACTGGCGACCATGTCTCGTTTCCGCGGCCTCCCCGTAGATCACCCTTTGGTTCGGGAAGAGGTTGCGGAAATCCAAGTCAGTAGGAGAACATCCAGACAGTCGCAATATTAGTTGGAAGAGAGGAGGGGTGTCTGCTAACAGCTGGTTCTAGAGGGCCCATCATGAGGAGATGGAGGCAACGAAAGGCACCGGCTTTTTTTGGATGCTCAAGGAAATGTTTACCATCCCGAGCAATCTGTACAGAGTCGGGCTCGCCGTCTTTGCCCAGCTGCTCAGCCAGTGGTCCGGAGCTGGCTCGATCACGATCTATGCCCAAGACCTGTTCTCGATCCTGGGCATCAGCGGCGAAAACGAAAGCCTGCTGATCACTGCGGTTTTCGGGATCGTCAAGCTGACGGCAGCCGTGATTTGTGCGCTGTTCCTCGTCGACGTTATCGGCCGCAAGCGCTCGCTTCTGATCGGAGTCAGTCTCCAAGCGATATCGATGCTGTACGTCGCCGGCCTTTTGACTGGCGTTCCTCAACTCGGCACAGTCCCCAAGTACAAGCCTAGCGGAGCCCAGGTCGGGCCGTCGCACGGGGCCGTTGCCATGATCTGTGAGTACTGCCCTGTTGAAACCATCCCCCATATCTCGTGTTGCTTTGGGGAGCGGAAGATTCGACGTTTTCCTCAGCGCAGGAATCTGCTTTTTGGCGGGTTAATATTTCTTGTTGCCGCATAGCATGGGCTGACCCCTTAAATATAGACATCTCGGGTTTCGGCTGGGCGTTGGGATGGAACTCGCTCCAGTACCTGCTCACTGCCGAGCTCTTTCCCCTCCGTATCAGGGCTCTGGCGACGTCGCTGGCAATGACTGTTCACTTTTTGAACCAATATGGCAACGCGCGGGCTGTGCCGGTGATGCTGCTCGACAGCACGGCGGGCGGAATCAGCCCGAAGGGCACCTTTTGGTGCTTCGCCGCCGTTACGCTTCTGGGTGCCGCGTGGGTGTGGTTTTTCGTCCCTGAGACGGCTGGCCGCAGCCTCGAGAGCATGGACAGGCTGTTCAGTCTGCCGTGGTACAAGATCGGGCGGTATGGAAATCAACATGCAGAGCAGCTTGACGAGGAGCACGAGACGAAGATGCAGCAGGCGGGAGCTGGCGAGACTGTCCATATAGAAAAGAAGTCGGTGGAGGTGGCCTAAGGAACGTCGAGGCTGATGAGCCGTGGATAACCATGGACGATTGACAGGACGTCAAGATGGGACTTGAGTATTTTCATGGAACCCGATGCAAAAAAGAGTTTCTATATGACCCGAGCGATAACACGATCACTAGGGAGAATAGTCTAGCTGAAATGCGCATACTGCTCCAAGTGCATGCTCTGGGGTATCACAAAGCTGTATGAGTGGCGGTAACCTGCTGCTATGAATTCTTTTTGATCTCGACCTGGAATTTGAGAGCCCAGTCTGTAAACTCGTCCTTTTCCGCCCCCGTCCATGGCTTCAGGAGCATCTCCGATATGGTGAAGGCTTCGAGAAAACGCTGATCCATATGCTTGTCGATATCTGCCGGAGACAGCTCGTAGAAAGCTGCGGCAATATCGTTGAAGCCGTCCGGGATGTTTCTCAGCATCGAAAGCACCTCGTCAACCCTTGAGCAGACGACGCTGGCCGCAGGCGTAGGGAGCCTAGGAAGTGTCTTCAGTCGCCTCTTGATGATGGCTTGGTATAGTAGCGTGGTTAGGCGAATCCGCCTCAGACACGATTCTAACCGTGGTCTGATGCTGTCAGGGTCGTCTGCGGGGATGTGTCGTTGCGAGTTCATCAGGTGGTCGAGCATGGCTTGTGTGGAGGAGATGGCGCTCTGAGCAGGGTCATCGGCGTCGCCGTAGTCCGGGGCGATCTCATCTTCGTCATCCTCGTCCGTCTCCTCACCCCACTCCTTCAGCTCTTCCATGACATCCTTGAGAGTATCGCGGTACTGCTCAACCTTCTTCGCTAGGTGCGCAGCGACGCCCCCTTTTGTTACGCTGGTCAACTCGTCGCAGGCGTTCCATAGAAGACCCGTCATTGCGAGGCTGCCCTTGTCACCACCGAGCTCCTTGCTGCCGTTCTTCTGGGCGTCGGAAAGGACCTTCCCGTCCGAGGGTATCTTGAGAAGGAGGACCCTCAGCTCCTTCAAAACCCGCCCGCATCGCCAGGCCAGGTCCTTGCGGAACGTTGCTGTGTAGCGGCTCGAGACGCAAAGCTGGGCGGCCATGACGATGGATGGGAGCGCCTCTTTGAGAAGCTCTCTAAGCACTTTTGCGATGGCGGTCGGGGTGAAGGGCTCACTGATCATGAATAATGAGATCTTGGTAGCGTATGCCCGGATTAATTCTGCCGAGGCACTTGCCAGCTCGAGCGCGTTCAGTTCCGGCTTGTCCTGGTCGGCCTGCTGTCCCGCCGTCTCCTGGTCTGAGGTGATCTTAGAGACCTCAGCTTCTCCGTAGGTGATGACAGAGACAACCGTCTGGACTAGTCCTGTGAGGGGATCCGGCTCTGTTGTTTCTGCCGCCATTTTGAAAGTCCCCGAGTTTGCTGTGTGGTTGCTGGTCGGCTTTACGCCTCGAACTGTCGTGCGCCGTGAGAGAGGCTCCGTCGGAAGGGCAAGAGAAGCGCTGATAAGAGTTGTAGATACTTTAAAAAAGCTATGACAGCGAATACATTTGACGATGTTTCCGCGGACGATCCAGAAACGTCTCTGACATTGATATAAACGGCTTGATGGCGGGGCTCTCAGCCGTTGCTCAGAAAATTTTGGTGGGGTCTGGGATGACGCACCACGGCTTCCATCGCGACTCGCGACGCGCTAAGACCGCATTGGGCCCAGTGCGGAACAGGCTGGGGCAAGCACAGTCTCAATTGGTGCCAAGCCATGTTCTCCCGCAGCGGACAGCTGGCAATTGACCCCGGCCAGCTTGCGGCCAGCTTTGTTTCGAGACAAGACGGGAGCTCCAGCGCAGTGGGGGCCGGTTCTTGGTTTCCTCAGATTTGGACCTCGCCTCTCTCCTTGACTTGTTCATCACTTTTACTGCTTTCCTGGAGGGAGTTCAAGCCGAGCAGTGCTCGCCTCTCGATCCGGAACACGCACAACCAGCTGGATTTTCTGATTTCCTAGAAATGCGGCACCAATCGTCTGTGGTGCTCTTGAGCACTGTTGTTGGCATAAGCTTAGCTGGCGCCTCGGACGTGCCCAGAGGTGTCGGCCCTGACTGTACGCCCAGCTCCATTCTACCCTAACACCCTGTACTGCGTGTCTCTCGTTGCCGAGGCTTCTTTGCTGGTAGACTTACACCCTTCTTGTCCTCTGTTCTAGTTGCTCGGTTTTATGAGCTAAAAGACAGGTTCACCTGCATCAACCACCCGACGGTTGTCCTGAAGCCCTCACAAGTCAACGACAACTCGTGCGATTGCCCAGATGGCAGCGACGAGCCCGGAACCGCCGCCTGCGCGTATCTCGACAGTCTTTCGCCCCCTCAGCCTCTCGAGGGCTCCTTGAGTGGCACGACTAATACGGCCAACGCCCTGCCCGGTTTCTGGTGCGAGAACAAGGGCCACGAGGGTGCCTACGTCCCTTTCTCGTTTGTCAACGACGGCGTCTGCGACCACGAGCTATGCTGTGATGGCTCCGAGGAATACTCTGGGGTCGGTGGTGTCAAATGCGCCAACAAGTGCGATGCCATTGGCAAGGAGTACCGCCGCATCCAGGAAGAGCGCAGGATCAGTCAAGAGAAGGCCCTGAAGAAGCGTCGGACTCTGGTTAAGGAGGCTAAGGAGCTCCGTCGCCAGATCGAGGCCAGGATCATCAAACTGGAATCCGAGATCGCGGGCCTGGAGACGAAGGAGAAGGATCTGCGTACCAAGTTCGAGGAGGTCGAGAGGGCCGAAAAGGGCAAGATGGTGAAACGCGAGGGAGGCAAGGGAGGCAAGCTCAGCGTGCTTCTTGGCATGGCCAAATCACGCGTGGCCGAGCTTCGCAACACACTGGACAAGGTCCTCGACCAGCGCGACGATTTTCACGACAAGGTTGAAGAGCTGGAGGCCATTCTCGCGGGCCTCAAGGAGCAGTGGAACCCCAACTTCAACGACGAGGGCGCCAAGGCTGCCGTCAGGGCGTGGGAAGACTACGAGGCCAAGCACAAGGAGGAGAAGAAGCATGCCGACCTCACCGAGGATGAGATCACGCAGGTCCTCAAGGAGGACAGTTCTGAGTCCGGCATTGACTGGAAGCAGTTCGAAGAGGAGGAGGAGACCGACACTGATATACGTATGTGAAATCGCAAGGTGCTTCATTCCTCTCAATTCATACTGACAACCCAACCAACTCCCTATGTATAGTCTATAGCTTCGAGGCCTACCTGCCGGATTTCATGAAGGAATTCCTCCACAGCAAGCTTGTGGGCCTGCGCGTGTGGATGATCGAGAACGGCCTCCTTGCCGATAGCCCCAGCCAGGGCGAGTCTCGTCTCGTCAAGGCGGCTCGCGAGGCCGTCGATGCCGCCAGCAATGACCTCAGCAGCAAGCGTAGCAGCCTCTCCACCGAGAAGACCGAGCTGACCAAGGACTTTGGCGCCGATGACGTCTTCCGCGCCTTGAAGGGCAAGTGCGTCAGCGTTGAATCGGGCGAGTACGAGTACGAGCTCTGCTGGATGGACAAGACGACTCAGAAGTCCAAGAAGGGCCACGGAGACACCAGCATGGGCACCTTTGACAAGATCGACTCCGGTGAAGCCGACGAGGAGGAGCGGGTCGACGGCAAGGGTCTCGGGCGGGGTCGGCGCGTGGTGCTTCGGTACGAGAACGGACAGCACTGCTGGAACGGACCGAACAGGAGGACGGATGTTTGGCTGGCCTGTGCCGAGAAGGATGAGCTCTGGCGCGTCACCGAGGCGGAGAAGTGCGTCTACAGGATGGAGGTCGGCACCCCTGCCGTCTGCGAGGACAACAAGGCGGCATCTGCCGACGGCGCTCATGCGAAGGATGAGTTATGAGCGGATAGATCGAGCAAGCGCAGCATTGGGACTGGGATGAAACAAGAGCAGGCTGGTTGCACNTCGTGGTCCCGCTGCCAAGGTAAATCGGAGGGCATCATCCACTGCTCTGTTGGGTCTCTTCGGGACAGAGTATTGATTTTTTTTTTTTTTTTTTTTTTTTTTTTTTTTTTTTTTTTTTTGGCGGGGAATAGAATACGGCATTGATGTCGTGGCTCAGGGGTATCATGACGTCTATCATTAATGTGCCAGGGCAGACCAGCTATCACAAAGGCTTGTTGCTTCATCTTGCAGCGGCGGCAAGCTTTCTCCTCTTATTCCTCTCGTCCTGCTCTGCTAGGACCTTTGCTGTCAGGGAGGCCGTCATTGGGTTGTTGATGTTCCCGGACTTGGATGCCTCCTTTTTGGCATTCTCTTTAGCCTTTTTCCTCTTGTCATCCTTGTCCTCCTCGGCCTTGCGTTTCTTCTTCCCGTTGCTTTTGTCCTTTTTGAGATTGTGAGAAAGACCTTTGTCTTTCAGATCAACCATCCGCTGTCTTAGCATCTCTAGCTCGTCCATCTCCCTGGGCAATATGGGGATGGCGTTCTCGGGCTCAAAGGACTCGCTGCACTCGGGACACGCCGAGTCGGAAATCTCCTTCATGGCCACGTCCGCAAAGACGTGTCCGCACGGGACCAGGTATACTGCCTTGGTGGCGGGGCCGAACTCTTTGAGCGAGAGGGGGCACCGCCAGATCGCGGCCACTTTGGGGCCGGCGGAGAACTTTTGGAACTTGAGCCTGACGACGTCGCGCAGTGAAGTGATGCCTGTCGCGGTGAACTTCTCGTCTCGCTCCACGGCCGCGGCGGAGTCGTCGTCGGACGGCACGAGGCCCTGGAGGACGGATTCGTAGTTGTAGAGGCGGCCGCGCCAGTCGCTCACGACGTTTTCCATGTCGAGCTTCTCGTCGCTGATGGCGCAGTGCGCCCAGGCGTGGCCGAGCGACTCGAGGGCGGTCGCCTTGAGCTCCGAGGTGGTCGGCAGGCGCGCAGACTCTTTCACCAGCTCGCGCCGCTTCGGGATGGAGCCGCCGTCGTTTCCCATGGTGTCTGTCGATCTTTTGGTGATGAGGAGTGGAAGGGGTTTTTGCGATGGTATGTAGGGTGTCGCGATTTGGTTGGTGGTAGGTACGACGCATCAATGTGTTCGATATTGGGGGTGGTGGTGACGGCGGAGGTGCCGAATCAACAGTGCGGAGTTGGGTAAATCTTTACTGTACCGGCGAAAGTACCTTTCAGGTATGGCTTATAAAAGTGGTGCATCGAAAATAATAATCAATCTGCTGGATTAAAGGCGGTAACTTCTGTGCTTGCCTGGCATGCCTTAGCTTAAATATTAAACATGGAGCAATTACAACACTGCCTGGGTGGACAAATGTCCATTTTCAAACGGTGTACGATCCGGTCAAGGTGGAATAGATCACACACAGTGTTACCTCCGGGTAGCTGGATTGGATTTGATCTGACCCACCTAATGCTGTCTGGTGGTGCGCCCCAGTTCCTGAGGCGCGTGAACCCAAACCTTCCGACTGGAGTCTCTCGCTCTCCTGTCGTCGGGACGCCCACGTCCATCTGATATCCTCCTCATCCACCGCCGGCCGGGTCTCCCGCTCCCTTATTATCTGCTGGCTTCTATCGTGGACGCCGCGTAGGAGTCTGGCCGGGTTCCGCATCCTGTCACACCTCCCGTGTGACGTCGACCTTTGTTTGAGCCGTCGCTCTTTGCGACTCGAATCTTGGCTCGTGTTCCTCGACCGGTAGCTCCAGCCCCGCGACGCCTCCTCGACACCTAGCTCCGACATTTCACAGCCGCGTTGCGTTGCCTATTCGATTCTTTCTTATACTCTCCCGCCCGCGCGCCCGCCCGCTGCAAATGGTGCGGCCTGACTGCTTCATGTCGCGGTGATTTTCGCGCTCGGAACGGAGAGTCCAGACGTCATGGCCGCCCCAAACCCCGGCGCGACCGCCGCGCTGGCGGAGATCATCCAGGACCTCCGGTCGAAGTGCGTCTGCTCATCCTGCCCCACCTTGCTCGCCTTGTGCTCTGTCTGGGGGCTTTGACGACGACGTAAGAATGCGCGCGAGACTGACCGATGTTCAAAATCTTTACAGAACGATTAGCGAGGATGGTCGACGACGGGCCTCGTACGAGCTTAAAGAGCTCGTGTCGCTGGTCCAACGAGGTATGTACACGGCCTCCCTGGGCTCTGGTTACCTTTTGCCTTGCTTGAGACAGCCGTCGTCCCTCTCACAAGTGTCTTGTTCCTGCTCCCCCCTGCTTACACTATGGACGTTGCTGCTAGACTCCTCTCCGGAACAGTTCCAAGCGTTTTGGAGCGCCGTTCTCAGCAAAATTGCCGAGCTCTTCCAAAAGCACGACGGCGGCGCCAGTACGACTGCGGACCGCCTGGGTGGCATCTATGCCTTCGAGGTCTTCGTCGATTTCGAGGGCGTCGACTACTCGGCCAAGTTTGCGAGATTCTCGGTCGCCCTATCCAAGATCATGCAGGGCAAGGACGTCAACTGCATGCAGCAGGCCGCCGTCGTCATCGGAAAGCTATGCCGGCCCGGCGGTGCTATGGTCAGCGAGTTCGTACAGTTCCTTACAAACTTCGCCATCGAGTGCCTTCAGACCCCGCGGCTGGAGGAGTCGAGATACAGTGCTGCCCTCGTCCTCCGCGAGCTCTGCAGGAGTGCCCCGACGCTCATGTACAGCCATGTCGCCGACGTGCTTGATTGGATCTGGGTCGGTCTGCGGGATAACCGGCTCCTGATCCGCGCCACGTCGGCCGAGGCTGTCAGCGCCGCATTCCGCATCATCCGCGAGCGAGACCAGGAGATGAAGCAGGCATACATGACCAAGATGTACCAGCAAGCTATTCACGGCCTTAAGATGAACACAGTCGAGGCCATTCATGGATCGCTGCTCGTGCTGAAGGAGCTGCTGGAGCAGGGCGGCATGTTCATGCAGGCACACTATCCCGAGGCTTGCGATATCGTCTTCAAGTACAAGGACCACAAGGAGCCTGTCGTTCGCAAGACGGTAGTCATCTTGATTCCGGACCTGGCCCATTATGCGCCCACCGAGTTTGGACAGACATATCTCCACCAGTTCATGGTCTACCTCTCCGGCATGCTTAAGCGGGATAAGGAGAGGAACGAGGCGTTTGTGGCCATCGGGAACATTGCCAACGCGGTCAAGAGCCAGATGGCAGGCTACCTGGAGGGCATCCTTCTTTACGTCCGTGAGGGCCTGAGCCCGGCAGCTCGGAAACGTGGAGTTCCTGTCGATCCGGTGTTCGACTGCCTCAGCCGGCTTGCCGTCGCTGTTGGCCAGACCCTGAGCAAGTATATGGGCGGGCTCATGGACTCGATATTCGAATGCGACATCAACCCCAAGCTGACCCAGGCTCTCGTCGACCTGGCCTTCTACATCCCCCCGCTTCGCCCGACCATCCAGGAGAGGCTCCTCGACATGATCAGCAAGGTCCTTTGCGGCGAACCGTTCAAGCCGCTCGGCGCGCCTCAGCCGAATACCCTCACGTCGGTCCCCATAATCCCCAAGGACCCCAAGGATCCCCAAGCACACGACACTCGCAAGCAGGAGATCAAGTTGGCGCTCAACACGCTGGGTAGCTTTGATTTTACCGGCCATGTCCTTAATGAGTTTGTGCGCGACGTCGCCATCAAGTACGTCGAGGACGACGACCCGGAAATCCGCCAGGCCGCCGCCCTTACGTGCTGTCAGCTCTACGTCGTCGACCCCATCGTCAATCAGGTTAGCTACCATGCGCTGCAGGTCGTCGGCGATGTGCTTGACAGGCTCTTGACTGTCGGAGTCTCGGATCCAGACCCCAACATCCGCAAGGTTGTACTGGCCGCCTTGGATGATCGCTTCGATCGGCACCTGGCCAAGGCGGAGAACATTCGCACGCTCTTCTTCGCTCTCAACGACGAGCACTTTCCTATCAGGGAGGTGGCGATCGAGATAATTGGGCGTCTCACGCATCACAACCCGGCATACGTCGTCCCTTCGCTCCGCAAGACTTTGATCCAGATGTTGACTGAGCTGGAATTCTCCGACGTGCCGAGGAACAAGGAGGAGAGCGCGAAACTCCTGAGCCTGCTCGTTCGAAACGCTCAGAGCCTCATCCGACCCTATGTAGAGCCCATGGTCACCGTTCTCCTCCCCAAAGCGAACGACCCGGTCCCGTCGGTGGCTGCGACCATCTTGGAGGCCATCGGAGAGCTTTGCACGGTGGGCGGCGAGGAGATGCTCAAATACAAGGCCGACCTGATGCCCTTGATCATCGAGGCGCTGCAGGATCAGTCGTCCACAATAAAGCGTGAGGCGGCCCTCCATACCCTTGGGCAGCTTGCCAGCAACTCGGGCTACGTCATAGCTCCTTACGTCGAGTTCCCGCAGCTGCTGGACCTGCTTCAGAGCATAATCCGCGGCGAGCCACACCACACCCGGCTGCGCCAGGAGACCATCAAACTCCTTGGCATTCTCGGTGCCCTCGATCCGTACAAGCATCAACAGGTCCAGGAGAAGACTCCGGATCTCAACGTCCGTGTCGAGTCCACCCAGATGACTGACGTCTCCCTCATGATGACGGGCCTGACTCCCTCTAATAAAGAGTACTACCCTACTGTGGTGATCAATGCTTTGTTGGGCATTCTCAAGGATCACTCTCTGGTTCAGTATCATCAGCCCGTCATCGAGGCAATCATGAGCATCTTCAGGACCCTCGGTCTTGAATGTGTGTCCTTTCTGGACCGCATCATACCTGCGTTCCTGCAGGTGATCCGAAGCTCGTCGCCCACCAAGGTCGAGGGCTACTTCGCCCAGCTGGGACACCTCGTTGGTATCGTCCGGCAGCACATTAGGAATTACCTGCCCGACATCATCGAGCTTGTGCAGGAATACTGGACCCAGCAACTCCTCCAGTCGACGATACTGTCGTTGATCGAGGCCATATCGAAGTCGCTCGAGGGAGAGTTCAAGATCTACCTCGCAGGCCTGTTACCCCTGATGCTGGGCGCGCTCCAAAAGGACAATACCGCAAAACGCACCCAATCTGAGAAGGTGCTCCACGCATTCCTTGTGTTTGGCACAAGTGCGGAGGAGTACATGCACCTGATCATCCCCGTCGTCGTCCGGACCTTTGAGAAACAGGGGCAGCCGATATTCCTGCGGCGGGCTGCGATAGAGACGATCGGCAAGATCTCGAAGCAGGTCAACCTCAACGACTACGCGGCCAAAATCATTCACCCCCTGACCAGGGTGCTTGCCACTGGCGAGCTTCAGCTGAAGCAGGCCGCGGTCGACACGCTCTGCGCGCTGATCATGCAGCTTGGGAGAGATTTCCTCCACTTCGCCTCGACTGTCAACAAGGCAATCGCTGGTGTTCCCATCAACCACTCCGCCTACGACATGCTCCTCGGCAAACTCCAGGCTGGCGAGACGTTGCCGCCCCCAGGATCGGACAGCAGACCGGTTGCCGACGATGTGTCCTTCGCCGACCAAGCCACAAAGAAGCTGGAGATGAATGCCGTGCACCTAAAGGCTGCCTGGGACACCAAGGGGAAGTCCACCAAAGAGGACTGGCAAGAGTGGCTACGGCGATTCAGCACTACTCTGCTTGCCGAGTCACCGAACCACGCTTTGCGGTCATGCTCAGCCTTGGCCAACCAATACCCCCCGCTTGCGCGTGAACTGTTCAACTCGGCCTTCGTCTCATGCTGGAGCGAGCTCTATGAGCAGTACCAAGAGGAGCTCATTTATAACATTGAGAACTCGATCAAGTCGGAGAACGTGCCCCCGGACCTGCTGGGTCTGTTGCTGAATCTTGCCGAGTTTATGGAGCACGACGATAAGGCACTCCCCATCGATATCCGCGTGCTAGGTAGAGAGGCCGCCCGCTGCCACGCCTACGCAAAGGCCCTTCACTACAAGGAACTGGAATTCCTGCAAGACCAGAGTAGCGGGGCCGTTGAAGCCTTGATTGTGATCAACAACCAGCTTCAGCAGTCCGACGCTGCTATCGGCATCCTTCGGAAGGCCCAGAACTACAAAGACGGCATACACCTCAAAGAAACGTGGTTCGAGAAGCTCGAGCGTTGGGAGGAGGCCCTGGCCTTCTACACCAAGAGGGAGCATGAGATCCCGCCGGGCCAAGTGACACCTGTCGAGATTTTCATGGGCAAGATGCGGTGCCTGCACGCCCTCGGTGAGTGGGACTCGCTCGCCCAGCTGGCAGGCACGGCGTGGTCCAACTCGTCATCTGAGCTCCAGCGGCGGATCGCCCCGCTCGCCACCACGGCCGCATGGGGTCTGGGCAAGTGGGACTCGATGGACGGCTACCTACAGACAATGAAACGGAACTCTCCCGATCGATCGTTCTTCGGCGCTATTCTCGCCCTTCATCGAAACCAGTTCGGAGAGGCCGCTCGTTGCATTGAACAGGCGCGCGAAGGCCTCGATACGGAACTCAGCGCGCTTGTGAGCGAGTCCTACACTCGCGCATACACCGTCATTGTGCGAGTGCAGATGCTGGCTGAACTGGAGGAGCTCATTACCTACAAGCAGTGCGATGCTAGGAAGCAGGCCACGATGAGGAGCACATGGGAAGCCAGGCTGAAGGGCTGCCAACGCAACGTCGAGGTGTGGCAGCGCATGCTCCGTCTCCGCTCGCTGGTTATACAGCCCATGGAGAACATGCACATGTGGATCAAGTTTGCCAACCTGTGCCGCAAGTCCGGGCGCATGGGGCTAGCGGAGAAGTCGCTGAAGCAACTCATCGGCGTCGACGTCTCGCTTGAACGCACCGTACCCGGCTGGACCACGGGCGCGGACGAGCACGGCCAGAACGGGGACCGGCGCCACTTTGAGGCTCATCTAGCGGCGAGCGGCACTCCTCCGCAGGTCACGTACGCTGTCCTCAAGTTCCAGTGGGATCTCGGTCACCAGCCCCAGAACAGGGGCATGGGTTTAGCCGAGAAGGCGCTTGAATGCCTCCGCGACTTCGCACTGGACAACGCGGCTCGGATCGATGTCACCAGGCAGCAGCTCCAGGTGCGCCCGCCGAATAACATGGAGCTTCACAACGGCCATATCCATGGGCATGGCCAGTTCGCGCCATTCCCCGAAACCATCGATCTCGCCCCTGACGCTCAGCGCCAGATCAAGGAAGACACGATCCTGCTCGCCAAGTGCTTCTTGAGGCAGGGCGAGTGGATGAAGGCGTTGAACAAGGACGACTGGCAGTACACGCAGGTTGACGAGATCATCCACAGTTACTACCAGGCGACCCGGTACAACCCTGACTGGTACAAGGCGTGGCACGCTTGGGCTCTTGCCAACTTTGAGGTCGTCCAGGCGCTTACTAACAAGAACGCGACTGCGAACGCAAACAGCGATGCTAATGGCAACGCCAACGGCAATACTAACGGTAATGCCAACGGCAACGCTGGCGGCAACGCTGGCGAGAAGGATAAAACGCCGCCGGTCGACCCAAAGGTCATTGAGCATGCCGTCCCGGCGGTTAAAGGCTTCTTCAAGTCGATCGCCCTGTCAAAAGGAAGCGCGCTTCAGGACACTCTGCGGCTGCTCACGCTGTGGCTCGCTCACGGCAGGAGTCCCGAGGTCAACGCTGCTGTCACTGAGGGCTTTACTAAAGTCAACGTTGACACGTGGCTGGAGGTGATTCCGCAGCTGATTGCTCGCATCAACCAATCCAACAAGAGGGTGCAGTTGAGTGTGCAAAACCTGCTGGCGGACGTGGGTCGGGCGCACCCACAGGCGCTTGTTTACCCCCTGACTGTTGCGATCGAGAAGTCGGAGCACTCCAAGAAGTCGGTGGCGGCGAGCGTCATCATGGACAACATGAGGCAACACAGCCTCAAGCTTGTTGACGAGGCGGCTGTAGTCAGCCGAGAGCTGATTCGCGTGGCCATCCTGTGGCACGAAATGTGGCATGAAGGACTGGAAGAGGCGTCCCGGCTTTATTTTGGCGACAGGGACATCGACGGAATGTTCAAAGCCCTAGCTCCGCTGCACGAGGCCCTAGACAACGGGCCCGAAACGCTGCGAGAGATTTCGTTTGCGCAGGCATTTGGACGTGATCTCACAGAAGCTCGGGAGTGGTGTAGGCAGTACCAGCATAGTCGAGATACCAGCGACCTCAACCTCGCCTGGGATCTCTACTACCAGGTATTTCGGCGCATCTATAGGCAAGTGCCTCAAATGACCTCGCTGGAACTTGCCTACTGCTCGCCGAAGCTTCTTCACGCGACAAACCTGGACCTCTGCGTCCCGGGTACCTACAAGAGCGGTAACCCCATCATTAGCATTGCCTCGTTCGACCAGACGGTCGCCGTCATCAACTCGAAGCAGCGACCGCGCAAGCTCAACATCAACGGAAGCGACGGCATTCCATACACGTTCCTGCTCAAGGGCCACGAGGACATTCGGCAGGACGAACGGGTCATGCAGCTGTTTGGTCTGTGCAACACGCTGCTGGCCAACGACTCGGAGTCTTACAAGCGGCACCTCAACATCCAGAGCTACCCGGCCATCCCCCTCTCGCACAACTCTGGGCTCCTCGGCTGGGTGCCCAACAGCGACACCCTTCACACGCTGATCAGGGAGTACCGAGACAGCCGCAAGATCCTCCTCAATATCGAGCACCGCATCATGCTGCAGATGGCTCCGGACTATGATAACCTGACCCTGATGCAGAAGGTGGAGGTGTTTGGGTACGCACTCGACAACACCACGGGACAGGATCTGTACCGCGTTCTGTGGTTGAAGAGCAAGAGCTCCGAGGCGTGGCTGGAGCGGCGCACCAACTACACGCGATCGCTGGGCGTCATGTCCATGGTCGGCTACATCCTCGGCCTCGGCGACCGCCACCCGTCGAACCTGATGCTGGACCGTGTGACGGGCAAGATAATCCATATCGACTTTGGCGACTGCTTCGAGGTGGCTATGAAGCGTGACAAGTACCCGGAGCGCGTGCCCTTCCGGCTGACGCGCATGCTCACGTATGCCATGGAAGTCAGCAACATCGAGGGAAGCTTTAGGATCACCTGTGAGCACGCGATGCGGGTGCTCCGGGAGAACAAGGAGAGCGTCATGGCCGTGTTGGAAGCCGTAAGTCTTGCTTCAGTTATAAACCTCGGCGGCAGCGTTCTTGGATATGTTTGACTAACTCTCTCTCTCCTCTCAACCCACAGTTCATCCACGATCCACTGCTCACTTGGCGTTTGACCAAGGCCCCTAGCAAGGCCGGGCCAAACTTCGAGTCGGAGCGGGAGCGCGATCTTGTCGGTCCCGAAGCAGCGCGGGCCCGGCGGCCGTCGATCCTCGAGGTCAACGTGCCGCCGTCCGAGATGATGGCCGCGCAGCTCAACGGCGACGGAGGCGGCCTTGCAGCGGGCGGACCTCCCAACGCCCGTCGGCGTGCGGGGACGAACTCGTCGGCCCTGGGAACCAGCCAAGCGGCCAACGGCCAAAAAGAAACCAAGGACCTTGCCGAAATCCAGAACGCGCGGGCAGTCGAGGTGCTGGACCGGGTCTCGCAGAAGCTGACGGGGCGGGACTTCAAGCCCGAGGAGGAGCTCGACGTCATCTCACAGGTGCACAAGCTGATCATGGAGGCCACCAAGCTGGAGAACCTCTGTCAGCATTACATAGGATGGTGCAGCTTTTGGTGATGAAACGGTCGGGGCTGTCTTTTTCTCGGGTCCGTCCATGCATTTTTTTAATGCAGGAGATGATATTTTCTGGAGGCATTTAGACGAGCCTTGTGTGACCGGTTAGACTTTTGGGAGTCGTTTTGACAATTTTGGGAATCAGTTTGGTGATGCTTCGGCTCGGGACTTCTTGATGCTCTCTAAAGGCATTAACCAAGGCCTAATCTGATAGAGGCGTCTATGGCATTCATCTGGGAGTTTTCCTGGGAGGATTGGAGAGTATGGGATTGGGCTATTGGGAACTTTTCGTGCTTGTTGTCGCATTCGGCAGCGCTAGGCGTCTACCTAGCATCATGGGGAGATTTGTTTGAAATTTTTCTGTATGTATTAGTCCAGTCGACACGCTCACATCGACACGCTCACATTGACTTGACGTGCCATAGAAGCCGAGTAACAAGTGCGTCTGGACTCCGTTGCTGTGTGCCACTCTCGACCGACAAGTGTAGTTTCGGATGTTGGCATGAAATTGGGAGGCTGTCGAAAAACAGCAAGTACCAATTCTATCGTCTCTATTGTACGGTGGGGGGCATTCGTTTCCGACGATAGCCTCTTGGACCATATTCTAATTCGTCCATAAACTCCGTTGTTTGTAATACATTAGATCAACCGAGGTGTGTCTCTAAGCCCCTCTACCCTGCCTCCCGGAACGCCTCACATCTCCACCAACGCTTCTACCTCTATGGTATAACTGGCTTTCTCGTTTACCCTGTCGACGAGGTCTCGCAGGTCTCTAAATGTTGGGCGATAATTGATCGTATTTCACGCAACGTTCGACCTGAAGTGGATGGCATAGGGTGGGTCGGTTAGTAGGTCCGTAGGCAGACGAAAAAAGGGTTACGGTACAATGGGGCGGAAATAAAAACATGAAACTCACATCCTCGATGCTGGCCTGCATGAACCGCCTGGCCTCGAGCCCCATCCAGACCATGATCATGGAAAAGTCGCCCTGCTTGACCATGTCGGCGCCGCTCTGGGCCGACAGCTCGCGCAGGATGGGCAGGGCGGACGAGAGCAGGTCGAGGTCCGGGTTGAGGGCGCGGCCGATGCCCTCGAGCAGGAAGATGCTGATGACGACGTTGACAAAGTCGCCCTCCATGCGGACGTGGTGGGCGCGCACCATGGCCAGGACGCGCTGCAGAATGTCGCCGATGCGCACGTTGCCCAGGGCCAGGGTGGACGACTTGACCTCGAGCACGAGGTGCTGCATCTTGAGGGCGAAGACGTCGGCGTCGAGCACGGCGTCGGGCTGGCGGCAGCGCTCGCACATGAGGTGACCGGCCTTGTAGCCGTCGAACTCGGCGACGGCGCGGAAGAGGTCGAGGAAGTTGCGCCGGTTGGTCGCGTTGAGCTCCGTCACGAGGCCCGTGTCGATGAAGAGCAGCTGCGGCCGGAAGCCCTCCTCGTCTATGCGCCTCAGCTCCTCCTCCCACGCGGCCTTGTCCTTGCGGTGCCGGTACGGCCGCAGCCGTGAGAGGACCTGCTCCGTCACGTCCAGCTGCTGTCGCCCGGCGGCAGCGTTGTGATCATCGCTGTGTTGCTGCTCGTCTTCGTGCCCGCCGCCGTCCTCTTCGTGTGTGCTGCGCTGGCCGTGGCGCCGGAGTTGCGGCAGCTTGGGGAGGTTGGGAAGGTTGGGCTTCTCAGCCTGGTAGAAGCGCACCATGATGTTCCCCGGGTGCAGATCGGCGTGGACAAAGTTGTCGATCAGGAGCATGCGCAAAAAGGCGTCGAGGCCCTCGGCGGCGATGTCGTGCTGGAACACGCCGCCGCCGTTCTCCATAAAATCGGCAAGGGGTATGCCCGTGGCGAACTCCTCGATGAGGACGTTGCGGGTGGTGAACTCCGGGTAGGGGAACGGGAACCACGCCGTGGACCTGTCGCGGAAGTGCTTGCGGAAGATGGTCAGGTTGGCGGCCTCGATGCGCAGGTCGAGCTGTAGACGCATCATCTCGCCGAACTGGGCGACCTCGTCCGGCAGCGAGAGCCAATGCATGGTGGGAATGGCGTTGATGGCGGCCGCGAAGAAGCCCATGATGCGCAGGTCGCGGCGCACCGTCCGCTCGACGCGCGGGTGCAGCACCTTGACGGCGACGTGCGACGAGGGGACGCGTTTGGGCGTGCTCTTGAGCACGGTCTCGACCTTCTTACGGACGTTTATGCCGCGTTTCCTGCCCGGCCCGGCGCCCACGTCCACGTCGGCGGGCGAGGCGAGGCCCGGCTTCAGCTTGGCGCGGTAGACCTGAGCGATGGCGCCGACGCCAAGCGGAGTCTCATCGAACTCGTCGAAGATGGAGTCGAACGGCATGCCGTCGAAGGCGGCCTCGACTATGCGCCTGGTGGCGTGTAGCGAGTGGGCGGGCGCGTTGGAGTGCAGCCTGGACATGGTGTCGCACATCTCGTTGGGGAAGATGTCGGAGCGTGAGGCCGCCCACTGACCCAGCTTGATGAAGGTCGGACCGGCCAGCTCCATGCTCTTGACCAGGAGGCCGTACCACCAGAGCGTGCCGGTGCGCTCGTTGTCACGCTCGGGCACGCGGCGCCCGACCCAGACGGCGGGCACGGCCAGGATTACGGGCACGAATAGGGCGGCCAGGTGTAGGAACCGGAAGCCGGTGCACAGCGGCTCCCACACGTAGAGGTCTAGCAGGAGCACGATCTGATGCCCGAGATGCGAGAGGCCGCGGTCGTCGTCACGGGTCTTCTTGGCGATCTCGCGCCGCGACGCCGCGAGCATGCGATCTTCGCCCGTCTCGTCGTCGTCTCCGTTTTCCTCCTCCGAGAGTTGCACAAAGGCCGCGGTGCCCAGGGCCGCCGCACCGGCACCGCTGCTCATCTTCGCCATCAAGGGAGCATTGGTTCTGGAATGGCTTCCTCTTCCGCCGCCACTGGCTCTATGCTCGCCCCGGCTGCAGCCCGTCCTCGGCCTCCTCAGTTGGAACCATATCAAGTGGTCCTGGGTCCGCGTGACCCTGCTACTGCTGCGGCAGAAATGACGAGTTCTATGAGTGGCTGTCGCTGGATGGGTGATATTTGCCGCATTATAAAGTCGGCTCGAGGCGACGGACGAGCCTCGGCCGAGTCGGGACAAGAGGCGGACGGGGAGGGACCCTGGCAGGGACATGTCGCCGCACAATCCCGCTGGAGATTGTTGGATGCAATTGTGTGGTGTTTTGCGCGGCGGGCGTCCATTATATCCTCGCCATGGAAATGGGTAATGGAGGGGATTCCAATGGATTGCTCGGAGGAAGGGCTAACTACCTACCTGAGTTACTAGTCTGTCTCCCTTGAAAGTGAGGTTGCTGGTGGTCAGCTCACAGCAAAATCGACGACTTATCCCGAGGCCTGACGTAATACATCCATGATGCGTTGAGCACATGCAGGCGCAAGGTTCCAGGCGCTTCAGCTCCCCACAGATCCTTGCCTCTGCTGCCGGTTATTTATCGGGGCTCAATGTTACCAGAATCCCAGCCCGGAAACACCCTGGTGGAAATAATTTAGCGCAGGATAGATACCGCCAATAACAGCAGCCTTGACGCAGCGCAAACCTTGACAGCTCGAATAAGAAACAGAAGCCACTTTCGACGACGTATAATCCCACAACTACCACCTACACTGTTTATCCTCACCTTGTGTCCCTATCTACCTCCCTCCCTCACGAGCCACCATAGCAACTACCCGCACATCCCGAGCGATGGGCTGGTTCTGGGCAGATCCTCCCGCGCCGTCAGCGCCTTCAGATGCCCGCCACAGGCAGGCTTTCGGCGCCGCGCCTCCCGTACGCCATGTCGCCTGCCGCAAGCCGTGCGCCCAGTCCAGCCGGACAGTGGAAAAATACTAACTGCGATTCTACATCAGGCCGGCTGCCCCATGCACAAGAAGACAATAGACGCCTTCACTCCAGCATCAGCTACGCCGCGCGCCACTTCAACAACCCCACCACCGTCCTCATGCCCCGTCGCGCACGACCAGCCCTCGACGGCGGGTGCCGCCCCAGCCAAGCAGTCAACGCTGTCCCGGCTCAACCCGCTAAACTACATGTTCCCCGACCTGTCCAACAAGCCCGCGCCGAATCAGACCATGGCGCTCCCCACCGAACGCGAAGCCTCGACGATCCCGCGTGGCGTCGGCGAGGGTAACTGGGAGTACCCGTCGCCGCAACAGATGTACCACGCGCTGCTACGCAAGGGCTACACGGACACAGACCCGTCAGCCGTCGAGCCTATGGTGGCCATCCACAACTTCCTCAACGAGGGCGCCTGGGCCGAGATCGTCGAGTGGGAGAGGCGTTTCGGCCGTGGCCTGGCCAGGGGCTGGCAGATCTCACGCCAGGGCGAGGAGAGGGCTCCGATCATCGCCAGGCAGCTCGAGATTATGGAGGACCGGGAGCCCGAGACCCCGAGCCTGGTTCGCTTCCAGGGCAGGCCAAAGGACATGACCCCCAAGGCCGCCTTCTTCCAGGTCTTGGGCTGGCTCTACCCCTCCAAGTTTGGGTGAGTTTTCCTTAGCCTCTGCCGCCCCATCCTGCCCGCTCGCTGTACAAGAACTAACCCCTTGCTTGCTCCCCGCAGTACCGAGCCCCCATTTGACCGTCACGACTGGTATGTATCCCGCAACGTCGACGGCCAGCAGAAAGAGATTCGCTACGTCATCGACTACTACACCGGCCCCCCGGAGCCCACGGGCGAGCCTGTCTTCTACCTCGACGTGCGACCCGCCGCCACGCTCACCGGCTCTGCCGAGCGTCTGATGCGCTGGGGAGGCGACGTCTGGTGGCGTGCCTCGGGCGCTGAAGTCAGGGAGGGCAACCAGGTGCCTAGGGCCCGCAAGCAATGAGGGACTCGGAGACTCTAAGTGAATGGAGGGACAATGGTTTTGCCCAGGCAGATGTCCAAGGACACGCCGCAAAGACAGTTGGGCAAGTTTGCTTTTAGGACTCTCGGGGGTTTGCGGTTCGAGTCGACTCCACTCTGTATGATGAAAGGAAAACAAAAGGCAACTTTGCCTCTGTGATTATAGGATGTACGTATAGCTCATGGATTAATGTCACTCATGCCACTACGATTTACCCGATAGCTACTGCACGAGCCTGGACTATATTGCAGCTAGCGGGCTCAGAGTCACGCACTTGCACGGTACGCCGGGGGGGAAATAATAAAAAAAGCTTCAATCCTTCTCTACCTAGGTGGTCTATCATTTGAGTGTCTTGGCCAGCGTCGCGACCTGGTCGAGGAGCGCCTTGGCTTCCCGCGGGGCGTTCTTGGTGACCTTGTCGCGGAGGTGGTCGACCTGTTGGCCGGCGGCCTTGGGCGGGTTGCCCTGGGCCGTCTGGATGCGCGAGACCTGCATGGCGAGGAAGAACTTGGGCACCTTGATGGAGGCGAAGTTGCCACCGACCGAGCGGATGCCGGCCTCGGTGGCCGTGTAGACGTCGAGCTGGGCCTGGAACTTCTTGAGGTCGTTCTGGGCCAGCGGCTCCGTCGTCTTGAACTTGTCGAGCGCAAAGGCCAGCGGGGTGCCTTTGCCCTCGAAGTTGATGGAGCTGAAGGACACGGCGCCTTCCGTCACGTCGGGCACGCCCTGGATGGTCTTGACGGTGGCGGAGCAAGTGACGCGGCTCTTCAAGGTCGCGGCCGCGTCCGAGACCTCCTTGGGTAGCGCGGTGCTGCCGACGACGAAGCAGGGGTTGGCCTGGCGGTCCTCGATCGGCGCTATTGCAGAAGGAAGAGTGTTAGCGTACGAACACGGGACGAAGTACAATCTGGGACTAGTTAAGCAGCGAGGGCCGGTGGTTGTTGGCTTCGGCCTCGTTGGGGACACTTACCAGCCGAGATGAGCGTTGCACCGGCAACCAGAAGGGCAGAGGAGAAACGCATCTTGGAGGAGGAGATTGGGGAGGGCGGGAGGGTGTTGAAAAAGAGGGACCGACGTCACAAAGTCACAAGACTGCGTAATAAAAGAAGCGAATAAGAAACAACAGGAACCCTTTCCAGAAGGCTGTTTTTTTAAGGAGCGAAGAATAAAGAGAGAGACCGGGCTACCGACAACAGCAACCAGAAACAAAGACAGCGAGTGATCGCCGGTTTATGTACTGGACCCAGGAGTAGCCCCTTGATATCCACCCGTGCCACCCCGACAACCCAGCAGAGCCCCAAAAAGCTTGGAAGGGGTCGTTCGGCGCTGCGCGGCCTCCAGCAAGGGCAGCCCCTGGCCGACATTACCATTCCCACCGTTGCAAATGCAGTGCAGCAGCGCCAGCTGGGGTTCCCGTCTGTCGGGACCTACTTTTGCGGGCTGCTGCTATTTCTGACGGCTGCCATTGGCGCAAAATTCGATCGACGGTAAGGTTTTTTCAGATTTAGGTCCGTTTTTGGTCTTGGCGCTGGGCAAAGATCTGACACAGGGGAACAGCAAGGTGAGACGGAATTTGACGCGGCCGGCGCAGGTCGGTCTGTTTGTCTCCATTGCCACCATCGTGAGCATCGTGCATGACGATCGGCTCCCCGAAGGCCCCGAGAATCCAGAGTGCCGTCGATGTGAACTTTCTCTCTGGTGCAACCCAATTCCTCAGGCTATACCGAGGAGACCAAGCCAGTCATGATAGTCCATGGGAGGCGAAAATGCGGAAACTCGAAGCTAGAAACCAGGAACCAGGAACCAGAAACAGAACTGCGCATCCCCGTGGCGTTCCATGCCATCACCCTCGCTCTTCGCTGGGTCACTGATGTCGATCTCCGTTGTGTTCGTTTCCCGAGCGTGCCGAGATCTCGTGGCGTGGCAAGAAGCTCGCCAATCAAAACATGGTAACAAGAAGGGGGCAAGGCCAGCACATCACATCAGCGGCACGCACTGGGCCCACAATTAACCGAGCAGCTCCCTGGAGATGCCCCCAGCCATCAGCGGCGGGTTCCGCGTGAAAAATTCAGTCGGTGCTTCCAGGCTGCCGAGCCGCTGCTGAAGCTTCCGTGCCGTTGGCCCCAGAAGCTTGGTCTTACTGCTTGGTTATTGCGCACTCCTCCCAGTCAATCCCGACACAATCGCGACGGCGTTGTTGGGCCACCTCGCCCCGTCCGTCCACCGCCACACCTTTGCCTCGACGGCGACGAAAACAAAGCCATAGCAGCGTGAGGGGTGAATATGGAAGCTGACACGTCGAGCTCCCTCATCCGCCTCCACATCACGCCCCTAGACCCCGACCTGCTGAAAGTTATCGTCCCCGCCACGGTTCTGCCCAGTGCCAAAAATATCTCGTTCCATACTTTCGAGGCCTTCCCTGAGAAGCGCTACGGCTTCGTCGAGCTCCCCACAATCGAGGCCGACAAGATCAAGAAGAAGCTCAACGGCGCCGTCCTCAAAGGCGTCAAGATCCGCATCGAAAAGGCCAGACCCGAAAGGATGCCGCGACACGACAAGGACGACGCGACCGCCGACGCCGGCTCGAATAAAACATCGAGCGAGGACAGGTCGCCCAGGATGAAAGAGGACAGCAGCAAAAAGCGCAAGCGTCAGCGTGAGGAGATCCCCGGCGTCGAGCTAGAGGAGGGTCGCAGAGTCAAGCGCGGCTGGACTACCACCGAGACGACCGAGACCACCAAGGAGCGCAAGAGCAAGAAGGACAGGACCGATAAAAAGGACAAGAAGGATAAGAAGGACCGGAAAGAGAAGAAGCAGCGCAAAAAGGAGATCCGCTCGCGGTACACCGATGCGCCTGAGTGCCTGATCAAGGCTGTCGTGCCGACCGCTGCTGCTGCTGCTGCTACTGCTACTGCCGAGACCGACGACCAGAGCTCATCGTCCAAGAAGCGGAAGAGCAAGAACAGGACTGAAACCGTAGTTATCCATGAGTTTGAAAAGACAACCAAGTTCCCCACGTTCCTCAAGAACAGTGCCGCCGAGTCTTCCAAAACGAGTGCCACCAACGAGTTTGTCGAGGGCGTCGGTTGGATCAGCCAAGACAGCAAAATCGTCGAGGCAGCCCGCTCCACACGCACTTCTCGGAAGGCCGCCAAACACGCCAAGTCCCCGTCTCCGTCGCCGCCTCCGCCGGTCGCCGACGACACCACGAGCTCAAGCGGAAGCGACAGCGACGACCACGACACCTCCTCGGGTGACGATGATGAGGGTGAGACAGACGCCCCGATGGCCCCGCCGAGGTCCAAAGCTCGGCGGCAGACCATCTCGATCCCCGAGGCGTCGTCACCAGCGCAGAAGGTCAAAGACAGCAACGCCACCTCCAAGACCGAGTCGCCTAGGCCCAAGTTCGCAGGCTCGATCATGAGCCTCACCATCAAGATCCCTCCGAGCACCCCGGCCACTCCCAAAGTGCACCCGCTCGAGGCTCTTTACAAGCGATCGAAGCCAGACGGGGCCGCTGCCGGCGCAGCCTCGGGCACGCCAGCGCAGCCTTCATTCGCCTTCTTCGACGCGGAGGGCGATCAGGCAGACGAGGAGCATGATGTTGGCTTGGGCGGGGAGTCCAGAGGCAGCCTGCAGCCGCCCATGACGCCATTCACGCGACAAGACATGGAGTTCCGGAACGTCCGGAGCGCCGCCCCGACGCCCGATACGGCGCACCACAGCCGCAGCTTCAAGTTCTGGCCCACCCCCGGGCAGGAGGACATTGACGAGGAGGATGATGAGGAAGAGGGCGACGATGGCGACCAAGAGGACAGAGATGACGACGACGATGAGGATGATGAATCGGGTGCTAGGGACCCCAGTGGCGCCGACGAGACGACCTCGGCGACCTCGGACTTTCAGAAGTGGTTCTGGGAGAATCGCGGCGACCTCAACCGGTCTTGGAAGAAGCGCAGAAAGTCGGCTGCCAAGGAGAAGCGGTATCGCGAGAACAGGTCGCGGGCAAATAGGGCGGTTTAACGAGGGCATACAATGCATCAATGCCGTGATAGGAGCGCGTGGTCGCGTCTGTAGGGTTCTTCTGCGGAGTTTCAAGGTCTCGGTGTACTGATCATCCCTACGATCTTGCCATGTGTTGACTGGTGGCACAGATATGCCGCTCCGAACTTCTCTTTTCTTGGCAACAAAAAGCCGAGTTAATGGTATTAAGATTAGGTATACAGAGAGTGAGCACAGAACCTAAAAGCCAGCGTTGGATCCGGCGACAGCACGAACCAAGGACCACGACATCTAATCGGAGAGCCGAGAAAAAGGGACATGACGATAAAGAAGAAAACGAAGAACAAGAACGGGGGGATAGAAAGAATAGAAATACAAGGCACAAAGGATGTTCGAAGACCCTCAAAGACCCGAGTCATGCTTGGGCGGCGCCTTGGGCGCGTACTCCCTCCAGGCGTCGCAGTTCTGGGCCAGGCCGGCTGCGAGGTCCATGGAGGCTGGGATCTGGTCGGCGAGCTCGAGGAAGTCGACGCTCAGGCCCTGGGACGCGTGGAAGGCGATGTGGCAGTGCATGATCCAGGCGCCCGGGTTGTCGGTCCGGAACGCGAGCGCGAGCCAGCCCCAGGCCGGGAGGATGGTGCTGTCGCGCCGCACCGGGTTGGTGCCGCGCAGCCGGGCCGGGTCGAAGACGGCCTGCTGCTGAGCCGCTTCCTCGTCTAGCGGATTGGCAACGGCGTCGGACCTCCCAACCACTAAAAAGTCGTGGCCCTTTTTTTTTCGTATCAGTGTTAGTGGTTTTGGTTGTCGACACACGCCCTGGCCGGAAAACTTACGTGCAGATGGATAGGATGCGGCCCCGGCGACGGATTCGTGATGAGCCAGTAGGACCACTGGTTCTTGTTGGGCAGCTGGATGATGTTCTGCTCCCGCGGGAAGTTCATGTTGCCCTCGTGCACGTACTGCAGCACCGGCTTCTCCCACTGGACGTCGATGGCGCTGCCGTTGACGGTCCACAACACGGTCGACGCCTCCTCGTCCACGTCCAGCTCGACCGCCAGCGTCGACGACGCGTCCGCCTTGAAGTCGGCCACGGCGGCGTCGATGCCCACGACGGGCACCAGATCCATCAGGTCCGCGCAGAACGTGTCGACCGGGGCCACCCCCGGGCCCGAGGGCAGGGCGTCGGGCTGCGACCCTTCGTACGTCAGGATCGCGGCCGGGAACGGGTTCTCGGACCGGCCGCACGTCGGCACGCTCGAGAAGGTCGCGTTGATCCAGTAGCTGCCTCCCCCTTGGTTGGCGCTGATGACGACGTCGTACCGCTGCCCGATGCCCATGAACAGGCTGGTCGTGGTGAAGGCCTGGACGGGCACGAAGTCGGCCTCTATCACCGTCATCGAGTGTCCCGCGATGGAGACGGTGAAGGTGTTGTCGGCGGACGGGTTGATGAGCCTCAGACGGTGCCTGAAAATATCAATTAAAAAATGCGGTCACAAGCACCCGAGCAACAACTTGGCAGAACATTAGGGACAGGCTTACGTCTTGCCAGGGGTCACCATGACCCGAGCGTATTTGCCGCCGGGCCCCTTGGGGTTCACGTTCGTTCCGTTGAAGAAGACGTTGTCGCTGGGCGGAGCGGACGCGGGCTGTCCCGGCACAAAGGGGTCGCGCGAGCTCATGGCGCGTGCCAGCAGCTTGTCCACGCTCGGATAGTACCAGTCCGAGATGGGGAAGGGGCCGAGGTCGATATCGTACGGCAACGATGCCGGCCCGTCTATCACGAGTGAGCCGGTCGTGCCGTAGGCGTACTGGCTGGAGACGTGGGTGTGGTACCACGTCGTGCCGTACTGGTTGGCCAAGAACCGGTATGTTTTGTTCTGCCCGGGAGGGATGGGGCACTCGGTAACGCCCGGGACGCCGTCGTTGAGGTTGGTGAGATACTGTCGGAGGCCGTGCCAGTGGACGCCAGTGCTGGGTTCGTTAGTGACAGGTTGCTCTCGCTACTTCTCGCTGTTCCTGATTCGACATCAGGGGAGGCTGAAAGCATACCCGTTCAGCTGGAGGTTGTTGACGACGGTGACCTCAAACATGTCACCCCAGTCTGATAGAGAAAAGTGTGTGTTCTCGTCAGCCTGGAGGCTCGGCGAGGATCGAGCGGGGAGGGTAAACCGCTGTTCTACATACCTGCCCTCAACGTAGGGCCTGGGAACTGGCCTGGAAAAACAAAGAAAAGAACGGTCAGCAGACATCCTCGGCCACAGCAAACTGATGGCCACGCACCGTTCACCAGCATCGCCTTCTCCTTGACCGCGCCATCGGCACCGACGTAGTTGTCGACCTCGGTGACGTGTAGAGTGTACTGGTTTCTTATTGTCAGCTTCGGCCCGCACAATCTACTGCCCGTTAGTACCCAGAGGAGGAGGGGACAGTGTATCTTACCTTTCTCATGACATTGGTCACCGGCACCTTCTCGTAGTAGTTAGTGTGGATGTCAAAACCCTCCGTGTTCCAGCACGCCCGGTTGGACGCACTGCGGCAGTCCGTCTGCCGGGCCGAAGACTTGTGCAGATGCCTCGGCTGGGGAGTGGCTGCTGCCGCCGCGAGGCTGGGGCACAGCAGGAACGCAATGGCGGCCAAGGAGAGGCCGCGGGCGTGCATCGTGAGGGAGCTCGACCAGAGGAGCAATATGTCACCGGGAGCCAAGACACGGGAAGGCGATGCTGGCGGATTATGCCAAGAGCTACCAATGGATAAGGGGACTTCCAGAAGGGTATTAATATTTCTAAGGGACGGACGGGGATAGAATGGAATGCAGTGTCTGTGCGAATCTTGCGGCAAATCCGACGCGCAGCTCGTCGCCATGGGCTTCGGACACGAGGAGGGGGGACCCGCCGTCTGGTCCAAGCACTGGAAACCGACGCTTTTATGAGGGAAAGATGTCGTATGCGACTGGAGAGCATGCATGCTTCCACGGTACCCCCAGGTCTGGCTGGGCGGAGGCGAAGAAGAGAAGAAAAAAAAAGCTGACTGCGTGCATTTTCCTCCGCACGCCGATGTTTTACACATGATGCTCGGTCAACGGTCATGCTGCGCGGTTGCTGCATCTCGCACGAGGGGCAGCCTGCGTGCGTCTTCTCCTGCAGCTTATTCCCACCAGTGGCCTGCGAGAAAAACATCCCCTGCGCGGCACTTGTGCGTCACGATGGAGAAAAGCCACAAGGGTCGTTCGTCATGGCCTGGTCGGTGTGCTGGCCCGTGGATGCCGCGCGAACGCGGTGAGACGCTCGGGCGAGGGGGGCGAGAGGCGAGAAATATGCAGGTGGACGAACACAGCTTCCGTATGATTGCCTCATTATGCTGGAACTTGGGCCCTTTTTAATGCAGGGCGAGGGGACGATAAGCGGTCAGCCGTGGTCGCGCATGGAGGAGGCTGGGGGATGTCGCTTGGCGGCACTGGAAAGCCAGGACAGAAAAAACGTCCGTTGCTCTAAGCTGCCGCAGGCATGGGAGCTTCGAATAATAGGTAGCTTCCGCCTCATCGAATTCGGATTGTCCCCTGGTTCTCGGCTTCTCTCGTTCCTGGATGCTGGTGGGCTAACATTGGAAGAGACGACAACTTCGGTCAGGCCCCTGGTGAGACTTGGGACAGCCCCAAGGCTGGAAATGCGGATGAGCTCTTGTCGGTTCGTCCTGATCAGTGATGCCGGTTGCAGCAGGGTATGGATACCTGCACCAGACGTTGCTCAAAAGTGCGCCTACCAGCGCCAAGACCAGGGTGGAGTGGAAAGCAAACGGCTGCTAGAGTAACCTATGCAGCTAGGCGCTGTGAAACACCGGGTGGTTGGCCACTCGTCGGAGCCGGGAGGCCTTTGAAAGGTGAATCAATGAGCAGGTGCTGGCTTCCGTGAACCGTTACTCAACATGGGCCAGTCTTGGCGCTGGGATAGTGTGACAAGCAAATCAGCAGCAAACATTGAGAGGGAATGAGGATACAAGAACGAAGTGGTATAATTATCATTCGTTTCTTTTTCTTTCTTCTCTTCCTCATAATTAATGATGACCACATGGAGCCGCTATTTCCGTCGAAATTCACAGCACATTTGTCTTGCAAAACTTTTCAAGGCTATCAAGAAATCCTTCTACATGTTTAAATATTAGTCAAGGTAAACCAGAAGGTGATAAAAGGTTTGCTAATTTTCAAACGGTCAAACGGTATTATGACCGTGTCCCTCAGATATCAACCACACTCGCGTATTGTTAGTGACTTCATGCTGTGTTTCCTCTCGCAGATGGTGCCCTGGTGTGTGCCACTAGGCTGAGCCCCATGACCCTCGGCGGCTGGCCTGGACATATCCTTGCAAGCAGCATCCTAAGCTGCTTCGTTCTTGCTTGATTGGGAAACTAATTGTCCTGGTGTCATCGGAACCGCCGTGGACAGGCATCCATTGTCTTGGCAACAACAAATCTTTCTTTTGATAGGTTCGATTTGGGGTTTGCCCGAGGTTTTACCAAATTAGTCTCAAGTCTACTTTGACTTCTCACCACACTATCAAATCCTGACCATGTGTCGTCAACAGCGCTGATCAATCAAAATGTTCCCATGGGATGACTACCTACCTATGTTTGCCTGCCGATCCTGTGGGGTATCCATCAATGGCGATTGCGGCACAGCAGGGGCGCGAATGCGGGTGAGAAATTATAATCAGGGCTCAGTCCCCACGAAGGATCACCCACAATCTCGGATCTCTTGGCACAGCGGTTCATCCCTCTGTCCTTCGGATCCGGCTCGACGATAAGGCCCACAAACATGGCATGTCGATTCAAGAACGACATGGGATGCCACGGGAATTAGTAATCCATGAATCAACCGCCCTCTGCTCGCCCGGGGTCCCCTCCGTGGTCGCAGCATGATCCGGAGGAACCGGCGGTGTATATATTGGCATGCCCCGCCCCCAGCGGGCAGGATCTTACTCACCATTCTATCTCTTTTTAATAACGACACGACATCATACGACTCTTGGCCTCCTACTTGGCCTTTTCCAATCCCTCCATCGCCAGTGTTTTCTTCATCCCCAAGCCACCAGAAGGTTGACACGAGAACGAGATGCCGCAACAAAGGGTCGAGAGCGAGAAGGTTGATCCTTCGCCGCTCGGGCAGCCGCTGATATTCGAGTTCAGCGGCAAGACGGCCAAGAACCGCTTCCTCAAGGCCGCCATGACGGAGCGCTTGTCGACCTGGGACCCAAAGGACCTGTCCAAGCGCGGCGTGCCGACCCCTGAGCTCGCCAACCTCTACCGTCGATGGGGTGAGGGCGGCTACGGGGTGATCCTCAGCGGCAACTTCATGATCGCGCTCGATCAGGTGGAGGGCGCCGGCAACGCCATCATTCCCCCGGACGCTCCCTTCTCGGGCGAGCGCTTCGAGGCTACCAAGGAGGTGGCGGTGCAGGCCAAGAAGCACGGCAGCCTGTTCATCGCCCAAGTGTCGCACCCGGGCCGTCAGGTGGGCACCGCCATCAACCCGGCGCCCATCAGCCCCAGCGACGTGCAGCTCGAGAGCGTCCTGATGGGCATGACATTTGGCAAGCCGCGCCCCATGGAGAAGAAGGACTTCGACGAGGTCATTGCCGGGTTTGCCCACGCGGCCGAGTACCTGTACAAGGCCGGCTACGACGGCATCCAGCTGCATGGTGCACAGTGAGTCTTGAACAACCGGAGAACAGAAACCGGGGTTAGCACACAAGGTGCTAGACAACTAACTAGAAGATGTCGTCCTCCCTCCTTAGCGGCTACCTTTTGGCACAGTTCCTGGCCCCGACTACAAACAAGCGCACCGACCAGTACGGCGGCTCGCTGGAGAACCGGTCCCGCATCATCTTCGAGATCGCGGATGCGATCCGGGAGCGGGTGCCGGACAAGAGCTTCTCGCTGAGCATCAAGCTCAACAGCGTCGAGTTCCAGGACGGCGGCTTCCCGCCCGAGGACTGCAAGGCGCTGTGCGCGGCCCTGGACAAGCACGGCTTCGACTTCGTCGAGCTCTCGGGCGGCACGTACGAGGAAATGGGCTTCAAGCACCACCGCGAATCCAGCAAGAAGCGCGAGGCCTTCTTCCTCGACTTCGCCGACGCCATCGCGCCCGAGCTGACCAAGACCAAGTGCTACGTCACGGGCGGGCTGCGCTCCGTCGCCGGCATGGTCAAGGCCCTGGACACGGTGCACGCCGTCGGCCTGGGCCGCCCCGCCGCCTACGAGTGCGACCTGCCCAACAAGATCCTGGCCGGCACCGCCTCGGGCTCCCTCGCCGTCAAGATCGACGAGCAGGACATCGGGCTCAGCGTGGCGGCCGCCGGCATGCTGATGAAGATGGTCGCAAACGACAAGGAGCCCCTGGACCTGACCGATGACAGGCACATGGCCGTCTTCTTCGCAAGCATGGGCAAGTTCATGCAGGAGATGGCCGACAACGCGGACAATTCCAAGTACGGCTTCGCCGACCCAGTTGGGATCGAGGTGCAGCCGTACGGCACCCCATACAGTCTGGAGTAGATATTGTAGCTGGACATACATACCTGTACTAGAGCTATGGCATGCATGGCATACATAAAATATCAGATGAACCTTCTCCATCCTTTATTTGTGCGCGCCTGCAATGCCTGTTAAACATAACAAGACCTTGCCAAGGAACGGTACCTTATACATATACGTTGTCAAGTTTGAGCGCTCCAAGGCGTACACGTTTATATTATCGAAAGAATATTACTCGTCGTCTCGTCCAGCTGTATTAATATATCTATTACAGAGGGTGAGTGTTAAAAAGCATCTTGATTTGGCTTGATATATTGGTGAGCTCAATCTAGGTGGGCAGGTGAAGACCTGGTGGGTGTGGGTAGGTACCTTAGATACCACCTAAGATATCTACCAGTATATACGAAATTGTTTGCCACCAAGCATGTCCCCAGAGCAGCTGGAGCTTTGAGCAGTGCCCGTGCCTGACGTGCCTGGCCAGGGGCGCTCCTTCCTCAGGTAGGTCGCGGCACCTCTGGGGGTCTTGTTCTTGAGCCGGCAGTCTATGACGAACCCGGCAGCCTGGGACGCGTCTGGCAATCTTCCCCAGGGCACACGCACAAAATTTCACTTGATCAAGTCTTTGCAAATTCCAAATTCTGCAACTGGCAGAAAAACTTTTCATCAAACCGACACTCGCACCCCAGCCTCGAGTTCCAACTATCTCGCACCTCGCGTCTGCCTCCATCCATACTTCGCTTCGTTCGAGGTCTGCCTTCTTCTTTCTATCAAAGCCAAATTAGACTGCGACTGGCAGAAAATCTTTTCCTCAAACCAACACTCGCACTCCAGGCTCGAGTTCCAACGGTCTGGCACTCGCGTCCGCCTCCATTCAGATATCCCGCATTCGCTTCGTTCGAGATCCACCTTCCTCTTTCTATCAAAGCCGAATCAGAAGCTTTGTCTTTCCCGAACGCACACTCTCAACATGACTTCAAGCATGGAGCAAGCCGATATCCCCCACCTCCACCGAGACCGTGTGGTGAAGCTTGAGGATACAGAGGCACACCTGACAACCGTTAAGAACGAGCCGGTCACCACAGAGAAAGATACCGCAAACACACTCATCCATCCCGACATGAAGCTGGAGAGTATCGAGGGAGAGCTCGCAGCAGCCAAGGACGAGCCTGGAACAATGGAGCAAGATAACAAGAGCACCCTCAACGAGCGCGACGTCGTCCCGAAAAAGAACATGCTCTACTTCGCTAGCTGGTAAGTCAAAGCAGAGACAGAAGCCTTTGAGAAAAGGGGATTCACGAGCTGACAGCCGCAAACTGGCGAGCACAGGAACATCCACATCCGCAAATATCACCCGAGGGACATTCCCGCCCAGAATGTAACGCACATCATCTACTCTTTCGCCAACGTGCATCCCGATGGGACTGTGTAAGCTCTTCCTAGGACGCTCCCCAGGATACCTAGCGATAGCATATGCTAACCACGTTCACCTCGCTCAGCACCCCAGGCGGCGGTAATGCCGACACGGTCGCCCGCAGCCCAGCCGACCCGGCCGACCCGGCAGTAGGTATTTATGCCTACGGCTGTGTAGGCCAGTTGGCCGAGTTGAAAAAGTCCTGCCGCCACTTAAAAGTGCTTTTGAGCATCGGCGGCCCGGCCTGCTCTCCGAACTTTGCCAGCGCCGCCGGCTCGGCGGAAAACCGCAAACGGTTCGCGAGGACGGCCTCGTCCCTGATCTGGGACTGGGGCCTCGACGGCATCGACGTCGACTGGGAGCACCCGGCCGACGCGGCCGAGGCGGAGAACATGCTGCTCCTGCTGGCCGAGGTCCGGGCTCGCCTGGACTTCTACTCCAAGGTGATGACGACCGACTACCGGCTGCTTCTCACCATGACAGTCGGAGCTGGCCGCCAGCACATGGGCGCCATGTCGGCGCACCTCGGCCGCATGGCCGCCCTTGTCGACGCCGTGGGCCTGAAGGCCTACGACTTTTGCGGCGACTGGGACGTCACCAGCGGCCACCAGGCCAATCTGCGGCCCAGCCAGGCCAACCCGGCGGCGACGCCGGACTCGGTCGAGCGCGCCGTCGCCGGCTGCCTCGCGCTCGGCGTGCCGGCCGACCGCCTCGTGCTGGGCGTGCCGCTGTACGGCCGCAGCTTCGAGAACACGGTCGGCCCCGGCTGCGAGTCGCTGGGCATCGGCGCCGACGGCCCGTTTGGCGACGCGGCCGTCTGGGACTACAAGGCCCTGCCCCGCCCCGGCGCCGTGGAGGCGGTCGACCCCGAGGCCGTCGCCGCCTACAGCTACGACGAGGCCACCAGGCAACTGGTGAGCTACGACAACGTCGAGACGGTGGCGGCCAAGGCCGCCTACATCAGGGAGCTGGGCCTCGGCGGCGCCGTGTTCTGGGAGGCCTCGGGCGACCGGGAGGGCGAGCGGAGCCTCGTCGCCGCCAGCGCCCAGGCGCTCGGCGAGCTCGACCGCTCGCCCAACTGGCTCGACTACCCGGAGAGCCCGTACGAGAACATCAACGGGGGGATGGAGGAGTAGTTTCTTTTGTCCTCTCTTTTTTTCTTTTCTTTTTTTCTTTTCTTTTTTCTTTTCTTTTTTTCTTTTCTTTTTTTCTTTCTTTTTTTCTTTCCTTTTCTGTGTGTAAAATAGTTATGAAGTTACAACAAGCCATTTCGGCGTTTTCGTGGGCTTTCGCCCATGACCAGTGTGATAATTTTTGTTACAAGTAAAACTGAATGCTCCCGTCCGGCCACCCATTCTTCCCTCCTTGGGGCACCAGGTATGCTATGCCAGGCATTGCCAAGGGCGGAATCAGTTTTCTGAGGGATCAAGCCTTCTTTTTCTTCCTGGTAACCAATCGTTCACCATAAGAGCAACGGAGACGACACGGACGTTATTCTCCAAGTTTGGATCTCCATGAACAGGAGAAAACAGAAAGAGGCCTCATTATCGGTGCCACTTCAACCGAGACGGAGAGAAAGGCATCACTGTGCACCGCCTCAGACAGCCAGGTAAATCGTGGATGATGCTCGGGGCCTCCGTCGGCTACCAGCGCTTGCTCTACCTGCGGATCCTGCGTCAGTGGGGCCGACTAACAGGTCCAGGAACCTGCTAAAACAGGAGACCGAGTAAAAAGGCCATAAACAGGCCCGCTGGTGACTTCGAAACATTTACCAGCACCACTGTCCAATCCAACACAGCAAACCTAACATTTAACATAGCATACCCATACCCCGATATTATTTAATATTTAATTTTAAACCCACCGCCTTTTTATAAAAATGCGAAGCTACCATAGATTAATTATTCTATATTCCTTTGTATAATACCGTTTATTATGTACAAAAGTCCCGCTCACACCAGCTTTCTTATGATCGCAGCAGTACACACACTTCTTCGAGCTCGAGTCTAGACCGAACAGACGTATCAGCGACCCATCGACGATATAAGGAAGGATGGAAATAAAAACCACACTCACTGGTATCAATCTGGCAAAGCATGGCCGGAGCCACCGATTTGGACGTCGTACGCAGGCAGGTGGTACAAGCCAGGGAACCGGCGGATTTGCTGAAAGGTCAGCAATACCCCGACTCGATTAAAAGGAGGAACAACTTACAAACACCGTTCCTTACAGCGCTTTTTGCCGGTGGGCATAGTCGCAGGAGAGGAATTATGCTTCGGTAGAATAAGGTATGCGTGAGGGGTATGCGCGAGATAGCCAGAAATATATAGGACCGGATGGATGAAGGATTACCGACCCTAATTAAAAGGATCCACAAGGTTGCGGAAAAGGGAAGGACTTACCAGGGCCAAACGGTTGCAGTTATTGTTATTGTTATAAAAAAAAAAAAAGAAAAGGGACGGAAATTAAGGAAGGGATTAAGGGCCGGATATAGGCCGGGTCGCACAGAGAACAAAGGGAAAGAGCGAAACAGAGCCGGCCGGATCCGGAAGGCACGACCCGGAAAACGACCGGAACATTTCACGCGACCGACCATACCGCTAAACGCAACCCCGAACGAACCCGCCGATACTTACCCTCGACCGTCACAACTTTTTCTTATGTTATTGTATGGAGGTATGATGGTGCAGATCATACCCTCAATTCACACACGAAGCGGACTCGCAGGTAGGTCGAAGGGACCTTTTCACCCGGCTCTTTATAACAGCCGTCGCGCTGGGAGTACGGTTTTTATCCCACTGTATCTAGACTTGCAGTTACTCCCTATGGCTTATATAAGTCGAAAGGGGTAAATAAATATATATATGTACAAAAGTTTGATCATTTTGGAGCAGCCGGCCATTAATAAGTCTTTAGCCCTCGTCCGTCCCGGCCCCCTACGGAACAACCAAGGGCCAGTTCATCATCTACGACTGGATATCACGGAGCAACCCCAGCCATGGCCGAGTCCGTCTACAGCTCTTCCGGCCCTCCCCCACCCTCCACCCAACCGGCCACATCACCATCACCTCGAGGCACCTACAGCCTGGCATACCCCTGGTCTAAACAGCTATTCCTGGCCTTTGTACGCCAGCAAGAAGCCGGCCCCATATCTAGGCCGTTTTTCGGTCCCCAGGTCGAACCAACTTCAGTCGTTATCTCATGGACAACCCGGACGCTGCTATGAGATCTTGCGACAGCATGATCACTCTGGAGCAGCCAGGCAGCATCGTATATACTAGTCAGCTATTGTCAAACTAATAGGAGTCTCCATTCCTTTCTTCTTCCTACACTTTCTACCTGTATTCACTTACATCCCAAATATCTTGTTCCCACAAGTAAACGAATCCATTCCATGCCCTGCTCCAGTTTCCAACACTCGGTTGGTTGGGATTCAAGGCCAGCAGTAACATCCGATGAATCGCCCAGCACATACCACGTGCGACGGGCCCTGGCGCCACAATATGTGTTGCCTGACGGAAGAAAAGGAAAACGAGCAGCAGCAACAGCAGGAGTAAAAATACGAGGGCGTTTACAGCTATCAACGCCGGCAACCCGCCGCCTTTGGCCAAACAAAGGCCATGTCGGGAACATGCCCTGTGCGGCCACAGATTTCGCCCAGCTCCAGCCCAAGCTGCAGGGGCAAAATGTGCTTCCACCTGCCCAGCGGTCCCCATCTGGCCCAGCTACTGGAAAGCCGCCCCAAACTGCCCTCATTCTGCGGCCGCCGGCTCCAGTCCTGAGAGTCTGAGAAACGCCACTGGATGCCCGTTACCCACTCGCAATAATAGGATCTTTTACCCAAGACATATGTGTCATACTGTAACACTTGACCTGTCTGATACGTGTAAGCGCACGCCGTGGTGGCTCTCCGTCCACGACAGAGCCTACCAGTCGCCCTGGTGCAGTTTCGATTCTTTAGAGCCAATCCATTTGTTTAATGGCATCAAGTCTGGACGAGGATAGCAAGGGACCTCGCGAGGTGTTTGTGTTGCCTTTGGTTGCCTTTTCTCTTTTTTCACACGACAGTTTTATATATAGATTCAAGCATACTTATATCAATGCTGGCGTTGCCTCGGTTCTTTTCCCCGGCCGGTGGTGTGACTCCGAGAAGTATGACCCCGAAGGAGATCCCGAGCGGATCATCCTCCAGTCTCCTCTTGGCTGTACCAGCTCAATCTTCATGTGAATATTCTTAACGAGACCCTCCGCGCCTGGGACGACTACTCCATGGCCTTGTTCAGGTCCGAGAACTCTCTCCTTCTATCTGGATCTCCTTGTGCCAGGAACTTGCCTTCTTCGACCTGCTGCAAGAAGCTTTATCTGTTGAGTCGGCCGACTTCCTCGACGTATTACTTCGTCCCCTGATACTGGGGTATATCGTTTTCCAGGATGTCGTGCCATAGCAAGCCCCGGCCTGCCTGCAAAGTGCCTCTGCCACAGTCTAAAAGAACCTCGACGTGGATGCATTTCAATAACTCGGACAGGTTATGGTCACATACCTCATGCACACCGTCAAACCATATCCTTAATCGAAAATAAAACGTGAAAAGTAAAATATATCATTTGAAGAAAAAAAAATAAGCCGTAAACAAATTTATTATTTACGCGAAAACCTTTACGAGCGCCGCCGTCCAATCCAACACAGTAAATACGGCATCCAACACAGTGATACGATCGAGCCCCATGCCCATAATCCAACGCTTAGTCCGCACACCGTTATTGAAATTCAGGACGGCCTGGGAGAAGTTCGCGAGGCCGAGAACAGCGAGCGCCGTAAAGTCGTGGGACACGTCCCCGCCGCCGCCCAGGAGCCGCGACGACGACGGGCGCGCGGTCGCGTACAGCCGCAGCAGGGCCAGCAGGGCCAGCGAAGTGTTCATGCCGCCGAGGTAGGTCATGATGTCGTGGTGCCACGCGTCGCCCGACGGCGAGGCCGCGACGGCCGCGTCGCTGGAGTGCTTGCGCCGAGAGAGCTTGCGCATCATGAAGGGCTGGCGCAAGCCAAAGTGCACAAAGGCGCTGGCTGGGGGTGTTCAGTGGAGAGTTCGAACGCCATATGCTAGGAAGGGGGTTGAGTGACGTTGGCCTATTCCTTACCTCGTGAACCACAGCTGAGCTCCGGATCTTGTCAGCGCTAGGGGCGAGTGTGCGATTCTGATCACGGATGGACCGGCTTGCATTGACTTACGGCATTCCCGGCGTAGATGGCCTGGGTCAGGCCTGGGCTGTTCAAGGCGGAAAACATCTCGTAATGACAGTCGATACAATGAGCGCTAGTGTCGGAGTGGTTTTCTGCCTCCTTGGTGGTATCCTGCCGGAAGACAGACCAGAAAACACCACGCCGTTTTATAGTTACACGCTGGCAATCATCTAGAACGCTACACTCGCTTGAAGCCCACATGGCGTCCGCTTATATCCCTTGCCGGTGTTGTTGTAAGCCGAGGTTGAGATCTTCCGAGGCCCACCCCATCCATCCCCCCCAGTGTCAGCTGCGGGGAGATGCAGTCCACCATAAGGCAGCTCGAGTGACCTCAACCCAAAGACGCTCCGGAAATCCCTGGGACGATAAGACTTGCTGTAGACAATCGCCAGAATTGATCTATGACGTCGGTGTATTTGGTATAATTCTGCTAAAGATGTCATCCTGCTTGCGAAAGCATCCTCTCCCGTCTAAAGTATTGCTAAAAGTTGGTCTGGATTAGTCGACGAACTAGGCTGTTGTCGGCAGGCAGCTCCGGGAAGTCCATGTAGATAATCCCAAGCGACCTGCTCGCCTGTTCATCTGAAGCGAGAGAGCTTGTGATATATTCGGCAGTCAGGACATTGACGCCGTCCAGCCACTTCCGTCCCCAGCCAACAAAGGCGCCCGCTGCCACCGACTTGGGGTCTGCCACCTCTCCGTATTTTAGCCGCTCCCCAACGGCGGAACAGAAGTTGATATACCAGAGGTCGGCATCGTCCCCGCGAGCGCCTGCGCCCTCGCCGGTTCCTCGCAGTCGCCGCCTCAACCCGCTCTGTTGGCTGTCGGCAGCAGCTTGTTCGATCATGTACCGGACGTGGGCGCTCTTGGAAGCGATGAGCTCCTGCAGGGACACCCGCTTGGGGTACAGCCATTTATCCTGGATCCTGAAACGGTTGTGCGGCGAGATGATGGTGAAGTCGGGGCTGTCGTTGACCCAAGCCGACAGATCGAGCCCGAGGGGAGCGGCAGGGCTAACTCCTCCAGCGGGGTCGGGCAGCGGGAAGCGACGCAAGAGGACACAGCGTCCGCGCACCTCGCCTAGCGTGGGTGCCCTTGCCTCGGTGTACCAGCAGGATGTTGAGCTCCCGCTTCTTAATCTTGTTCTCCCATCTCTGCTGCCCTTTAAGCCTTCGCCCGTTCCTTCGTCTTGCCATGGCGGCGTGGCGGCGATAAAGGCCTCGACTGCGCGGTAGAACGCAGCCCGCCCGGCCGGGTCGCGGCTATCAGAGGTGTCATCATTATTGATCAGGACGAGTACAGTCTCGCCGCTCCGCCGCCTCTCTATCGGATCGCTGTCCTCGTCTGTGCCGACGTCCCCAAGGAAGCGCCAGATCTCGGCCATGATATCATCGAGCGGCAGGCGACTTCCGAAGGGAGGACCCAGCGGCACGCCTCCGTGGTAGCAGTAAAGCTTGTCTCCCTCGCTCGGGTCGCGGCGCAACCGGAGATCGAGCGCACGAACGCCCATGGTTGCGAGCTGATCTGTTATGCTTAGCGTCTGGGTCTGGACGAAAGGGAGGGATATGCGGGCGGCGGAGTCGTGGGTGCCGGGGATCGTGAGGGCCGATAACGGAGTCGAGTCGGGAAGTACAGTCATCCAGCGGCTGCGAGGCACCGAGTCGGCATCGTCGGATGCCCGGATCGCGGCCGGCCTCGGGGTCGGTATTGGAGACATTTCTGGGTCGGCAGACGCATCTTGCGGTCCCCAAGGCGCTCTGAAAACAAGGCCTGGATATGGCTCGCTTTGGTCGAGAGTGATGTGGATGTTGAGGCGGCGGACGGTGTTAACATCCAGGTCTTTGTCGCCATCCATTGTCGCGGCTGCGCACGGCGGCTGTCGCTCAAGAGGCGAAATTGTTGACGAGTTTCATCAACACACTCCGAGTAGGATCGTGGAGGAGATATGGGATGGCTGATGGCTGGTGAGGGTATGACAGCCCAAGGATCGGATCACGGCCGGCGCATGATCCCGTGGTCTAAACTGCGGCGCTGACGCGACGCCAGGCACCAGGCGGAGACACACGCCCGTCCGAAAGCCGTCCGAAAGGGATTAGCAGCATAAAACAGGGATGTTGTGTTGTTTCAACGCCGCCCTTGACAGTTGTCCGTGTTCTTTGCATTTGCCAAGACACACAAAGGTCGAGAGAGTCAACTGACATCATTGATGGAACGGTAGGACCGTGCATGATCCAGCAGCCAATTCAGCCCCCTCGGTGGGGAAGGGTCAGGCGGCGGGGAGGCTCGACGGCTAATCCAAATCAATCACAGCTAGACCAAATAAAGGGGCTGTCGGGGCGAAGAAAAGGGTAGCTCAGAAGGAGACCTTCGTACAACTCAAACACGAAGAGAGTAGATATCGTCACAGCCGTGACACTGACTGGAAGGCACATTTGCTAATGGTATCAATGGAAGAATCTTGGGAACAAGTACCTAGGCTTCTGGCGATCCAAGAAGCTGAAAGATTCAAGCTGAGGCTGGCCGCTCAGCTAATCCACAAGCGAGCAATACCCCTGTCTGCTGCAGCGCGCTGGTTCAAGGTCCAGATGCCAAAAGTGGATTGATTTTGAGCCCTGGGATCGAAGTTGACACGCGCTCAATGTCGTGCTTCTGAAGTGGTGCCAAGCGATCTTCCTCAACTGCATCCCCGCAAACACGGTGCCCAAATCTCAATTTTGGAGAAGTAAGAAGCCCGTGAGCAACAAAAGCAGTCATGCCTTCGCCTCGGCTGAATTCCCTGCCGTGGCTGCTGCTAGGGGCCTGCTCGGCCTTCGCTTTAGCCGGCAAAGTCGGCGGCGGCACCGACGCCATCGCATCCCTGAGCCTTGACGGCCTCGACGAGAAGCTGCAGGAATGCAGCATCGTTCAACAACTAAACGTTGAGAAGGCTGCGCACCATGCCGCTGAAGCGTCGTCCTCAATGGACGCGCTACTCGCCATGCTCTTCCCCGGCGGCCCGGCCGTCAATGCCATCCTCGCAACCTTGTACGC
>PYSS01000008.1:271180-341107 GCA_003049465.1 Magnaporthiopsis rhizophila | reverse complement strand
GCCCCCCCCCCCCCCCCCCCCCCCCCAGAGTTGACCTCCCGTCTCTGCGTCTCTTTCGGAAGCATGTCTAGCCTTCCCGTTCTCCTCCTCGCATATTTGCAGCTACTGACCAGACCGATCGACCCTTGTGCAGCTACATATCCGGCCCCCCGACCTTCCTCCTCGCTCTGTGCCCCAAGAACATCGACCCGGCCTCGCTCTCCACCATGGTCGCCTTCGCCGTCGGCGGCCTGATGGGCGACACCCTCTTCCACCTGCTGCCCGAGATCTTCGTCGGCGAGGACGAACCGGACCGCGCGCGCTTCGTTCTCGTCGAGCCGAACCGAAACCTGCTGCTCGGCGTCGGCATCCTTGTCGGCTTCATGACTTTCGTCGCCATGGACAAGGGCCTGCGCATCGCGACCGGCGGCGAGGGCGGACACGGCCACTCCCACGGGCACTCCCACTCGCACTCTCACGACGTGGGCACGTCGAGCGCCTCCTCCACGGCTGTCGACACTGGCAGTGGTGCCAAGTCGAGGAAGCGTGACACCTCCACGACCACCGTAGAGACGACCCCTTCAGACGACAAGTCCACGAGCAAGGACGCCGCGCAGAGTGTCAACTCCAGCGGCCTGCTAAATCTTATGCAAGTCTTCCTATATCTGCAAACACTAAGAGCCTCTCCACGTCCAGGCCCGGTTACTGACCTCATCTTCTTCACCCTGAATAGTGCCGACTTTACGCATAATATCACAGACGGCCTGGCCATGTCGGCGTCCTTCTACGCATCCCCTACCATCGGAGCAACCACGGCGTTGGCGGTAGCGCTCCACGAATGCCCGCACCAGGTCGGCGACTTCGCGCTACTCGTGCAGTCGGGCTTCTCCAAGTGGTCCGCCATCGGCCTGCAGTTCGTGACGGCCCTGGGCGCGCTCCTGGGCACGCTCATTGGCATCGCGGTGCAGGAGCTGGGCGGCAGCGGCGGCGAGTCCGTGCCCATGTCCGGCGGCCTTTTCGGCACCAGCCTGACGTGGGGCGACATGCTGCTGCCCTTCACCGCCGGCACGTTCCTCTACGTTGGCACCGTCGCCGCAGTGCCGGAGCTGCTCGAGACGGGCTCCGGCGGAGCGGCGGCCGAGGTTCGCAAGACGCTGACGCAGTTCATCGCCGTTGCGCTCGGCGCCGGCATCATGCTCTTCATATCGTGGCACTGAAAGGAAACGGGCGAAAGCGAGCTACGTCTGTGATTGTCCCAGTGTTCCTCGATCGTGTGGGTTGGATTGGTTGTGTGTGTATAAATGTTTATCCATGGCAAACCTTTTTCGTGTGTGAAGATAGATGCTTATAACAGATGCACCTGGTGCATCCAATCACGGCATATTAGACGCGGCATAGATAAATAAACTTTAGATCACGCCCGGATAGACCAACAAACAAACCTGGCGATGGCGTGACTGCCAGAACCGGCCCATGACATCCCAGGGGGTAGCAAAAATGAACGACGGTGTAAACAAACTCGGAACACTCTTACCTGACGACCGCGGAGAGCCGCGAGAAACACATGGATGTCATGTCCACCGCCGAGCTGGGTTCGGCAAACGACGGCTCAAAGAGGAGACCGATATCAAGGGACAGGCGGATCCAAGCAGGCCTCGAACCTCGAACAGCACACAGGCAACCTGCGGGTCCGTCCGAGAAAATCTCTTTATTTGACAAATGCCCCCACAATAAACGGGCGGCAACCTCAAACTCAGCCTCATGCCCTGCAGACGTCGTTTCCTGTTAGTCACGCCCAGCCCACGTTCCTGATATGCTGCAGGGCAGAAGCGGCTCAAAATGACCTTCCCGTGATTCTAGACGCCGCAGGGCCCCATGCCTTGTGGGTTCCTGTCAAAAAGAGTTATAATTTTTTCCCCTTCGGATCCTGGGCCAGCGAGCCATTGCGGGACCCATGTTTTACTCTCCCCGAGCCCGAAATATCGGCTTTCAGGATCCAGCAAACCAACAACACACCCCTACGGCCTATTTACCCAAGACATCGACATGTATCGACGGGTCTCTGTGCACAGTATGTATATATGCGGCGGATCATTCCGCAAGCGCTCCGCTCGGAATGCCCTTTCCAGCCAATATTTTGCAAACAACTATCCCCACCGGCCTTGTTTTCGCGCAAATAAATCCCCGAGGTTGCATCACCGGGTAAGCCAGACCGAGGCCGTAATAGTACATACACCACACCTGTTGGTGTCGGGATTCGGCCGGGACGACCAGGCTCCCTAAACGCAGATTTTCATGCAGGCACGGGGAAGTATTCCGATCGGTATGCAGCGGCGGCTATGTAAGTCGGACGACGCTCCAGCCCCTGCATGGCCGGCAGGACCCGCTGGGCGATCCAACCGCTTTGGATGGTGCGTTTCTGAACGTGTTCGCCCGAGGGGGTTTTTTTTTTTTTTTTATTTTTTCTTTTTAGCAATATGATATTGCTCTACGACTAGCATTATTGTAAAAGGGACTGCTTAACAAAGCACACAAGTTTGGTTGTTTTGGAGGTTTAAAACGCTTAGATGGACGAAATTGACATTGGAAAATGTGACCATCCAACATGTAATGTAGCGCTGCAGGGAAGCATGAAGCACACCGCAACTAAACCTGCATCTGCAAACACACCATGAACTTATATTATCACGCGAGAATCCATACACACAAGGTTCAAGTCGCGACATAACCTCGTCCTGGTATTAGGCTTTGACCGTCCAAGGCTCTTTTCAATGCTCTGCAAGGGTGGCGTGTGCCTATACCGGACCTCTTTCCGGCCAACCAACACCAGCGGCAAAGCATGTGCAATTTCAATGGGACTCCTTCATGTTACGTAAATCTCGAACGGGCCACACCGGGGTCTTGAAATCTCGGCTCTCTGGTACGACATCGGGTTCCATATGCCGCAACTAAAAAAGACGCCAGGCGGCGGGCTGGTCGTCCCTCCAGCAGGGCAGCCCTCAGCAAACCCGAAACGGAAGGGCTGGTAGTAGTCAAGGATTGGTCGACGCCGGGTTCCTCAGTCACAAAACAATGACGACGAGGTGCGTCCTCAGCCGCTTACACCCGCGGAAATGATGCGGCTTGTTAGAGTGTCCGCTTACGGCCAAAAATTATCCCCCGCGGATGGCCGCGATCGGAGGGGAAGGAATAATGGCCGTTTGTCAGCACCGCCCGTAGGTTGTGACTCCCCACGTCCGCCTCGCATTAGGGGTGTCAACCAAAGGGCGAAGGCTAGTTGATCGATGGACGATAAGCGGCCGGGGGTTGGTGGCTGGCTGATCGATTCAAGGCTGGTTTTGACAACAGGCTTGACGCCAAAGGGCGCACCTAAGCTTGGACCCGGCAAAAGTTTCTTCTTGGGCGGTGGTCAGGGCTCCACCCCATTGGGCGGATGGCAGCTTGGGAAAGCAATTAGCGGAGCCCAGTTGAAGCGGGACATCTCGATCGCATTTTTTCACCTGATCTGCTAGCAGCCACACCTCTTTCGTCCTGGGCAGTAACACGAACCGCTTCTGGGGAACAGGGCCTCCTTCTCTGCAGTGGCGCCGATTTGGCTTGTGAGCACGAGACACAAACCTCAGGTTTTCTGCTGGGCCATTGGGCATTTGATGATTCGCCAAGGGGGTGTGAGGCCTTGAGCTGCTTGTGCTTCACGCCCTTTGGGGATGTGATCGGCTCAGCTAGCGCCAATGGTTGGGTGCTACTGAACGAGGGAGGGCACAGTCCATCCATCACACTCTGCGTGCTGGCCCCGTCACCGCCAAAGCCGATACATTCCCGTTCCCATCCCCGAACAACGTCCTGGTCGAGAGCGATGCACTTATTACTGTGTGGAGCAGGGTCCAGAGACGTCCCTCACCCAGTGGATCTCTCTTTTTTTTTTTTTTCTTTTTTTTTTCTTCACACCTGCCGTGCAAGGCTTCAAGCCTACCATCCATGCTAGTGCATCGAGCGATGACATGTTTTTTCGTGGGCGCCGCACACGTATGCCGCGACGCCCCAAGCTCGACGCCCTTCAAGCGAAGGCTTGTCATCGAGTTTCCACATCCCTGCCCACTCTCCATTGTTCTTCGGCTTTCTCAGGCCCATGGGCTTGCTCGCGGCAGGTCCGTTATGGAACCAAGCGGCCCAGTTCCTATATATAACATAAAGGCCATGCTCTCCCCATCTTGCCTCGATGCGTCGTGTGTACTATATATCACATTCAACGTCGCCTGTGATCGAGAACACTCAACTTGGCCGCCCAGACTTGGACGAGACACGCGCACAACGCCACACCTGCACAACCTTTGAGCTTCGCCAACAACCCCTCCTCCGGCCCCGAAGCATAGCACAGCCGTCCCCAAGAGCTGCACCTCTCAGCTTTCCCCAGCTTGGCGTGCAGGAACAGGGCTGCTGGCACTCGCACCCCCCACGCATACAGCCTCGAGTCCTCTTGACGGGCTCCTCCGACTTGTCTCGTGCGCTCAGCCACGGCTGGGGCAGTGGTGCCGTTGGCTTCCCCGCATCTCCGATTTCACACGGGCTGCTGCCCTGTAGAGATCGACTCTCATGGCTCGGGGAATGTCATCCTCGTCATCGTCAGCCACTGGCAGCGATGCCAGCTCCCACACCGGCTCGTCGGGCAGAACAACGTTTGCAAAGTTCCAAATGGAGATCCAGCTCAAAAACCACTTCCGGTCAAAGGTGTACAACACGGGCGCGCCCATCGAGGGCGAGGTGGTTATTTCGACACACCGCGACGTCCGCTTCGACAGCCTGCAGATCATACTGCTGGGCCTGGCGCGGACGCAAGTCGAAGGCGTGGGCGCGCCGCACGCCACGACGCACACGCTCCTGAAGCTCACCATGCCCGTGCCGCAGTCTGCATACCCGGTGCCGCGGGTGTTTGAGGCCGGGCACACGTACCGCGTGCCCTTCAACTTCGTGGTGCCGCCACACCTGACCATCGGCGCGTGCGCGCACAGCGTCGACGCCGACCACGTGCGCGACCACCACCTGTCGCTGCCGCCCACCGTCGGCTTCTGGGAGCGCGACGACCTCTCGCCGCAGACGGCGCGGATCGAGTACTGCGTCAAGGCCCGCGTCATGCGGTGGCCCGAGGCCGACGAGGCCGCCGCGGCCGCGCTCGGCATCAAGCTCATGGAGGCGACCGAGCAGGTCACCATCCTACCGACATTCAACGAGCTGCCACCCGTCACGGTCGGCAAGCCCGACAGGCTGTACCGCACCAGCAAGTCCAAGACGCTGCGCAAGAACCTGCTTGCGTCCAGGGTGGGGCGCGTGACGGCGTCGGCCACGCAGCCGAGCGCCGTGTTCCTGCGTGCCGACGGCCTGTCGACGTCCGAGACGGCGGCGCGCGTGCGGCTCGAGTTCGAGCCGGCGTCGGCGGACGCCGCCCCGCCTAGGGTGACGGCCGTCTCGGGCAAGCTCGCGGCTTATACGTTTTACAGCTCTACGGCCATGAGCTCGCTGCCGGATCTCGTCGGCACCGGCACGGCGCGAAGCAGCAGCGCTGTGCTGGACAGGCGGGCGTCGTACGCCACCACCATCCCGCTCTTCTCGACACACGTCGACGGCTTCAGGTGGGAGGAGCTGCGGCCGAAGCACCAACAGACGCGGCGCGATTCGGGGTACAGTACGTCGGGCGACCTGGCGGCGGCGACGAAGACGTCCTCCCCTTCGCCCGTTGTCCATACGTGCGACATCGAGGTGCCGGTGCGACTGCCGGGGGCGGCGGCGTCGGCGGGCGGCAAGGGCAGGGGCAGGGGCAAGACCTTCATCCCGTCCTTCTACAGCTGCATCGTGTCGCGCGTCTATGTGCTCCAGCTGTCGGTCACGCTGGCCGGATCCGGGGCCGGGTCCGGGTCGACGAAGCTGTCGCTCCGGCTGCCGCTGCAGATCGCGGCCGAGCCCGGCGCCGAGGCTGGCCTGGGCATCATGGAGGAGTTGCCCGACTTCGAGACGGCCCTCGAGGAGGCCGAAGCGGACCGCCACCTGCGGCCGCGCGTGCTCTCGATGCCGGACCATAGGTTCCTCGAGACGAGTGTGCTTCCAAGCTATGATTGAGGCTCTCCTTTGTTTGCTTTTCTACTCTCTTCCCTTTGTTCGGTAATCCTCGGTTCTTCACCCAGGGTTGTTTGGTGGGCTTTGGAATCACGCAAAAACATGATACCCTATAATTTGAAACTTCGCTAGGCGGGCATATTTTCTGCTCCTGTCTTCTCTTGGATCTTTATTTATTATCTTGGTTGTTTAACAAAACGCGCGGTAGGAGAGGATGGAGGTACCGGTATAAAAGAAGAAAACGATAATATTTGAATACCGAGATGTCGGCCATGGCTCAGGAACGGAACCCATGTGTGTGCGATATGCTCAGGTGTTTTTGTTTGAGGCTGATCGTGGTTCGTCGCTGATCCAGACGCCGAAGCTTGATGCGGTCAATCATGTTTCTCGTTGTTCCCAACCATGGAGGCACTAGGCGCCTCGGTAACTAAATACCATGCTAATCCTCGCACGGCCTGTGTATCTTAATTGAGAAGAGGCATCATAAATGCCTTTCCACTTGAGGATGAGCTGGCGAACGGCTACTGGGCGGGAGGCGGAACGGGCGTCGCCCATCGGGCCCCACTCATTATAAGGTCCACTTTGGCCAATCTTATGTATCGTTCGTCAATGGCTGAGCGGTTCAAGGGTGTGTCGTATAGGGGTTAGTACACTTCGTTGTGGCCGAAGAAACGCAAGTTCGAGTCTTGCCACGCCCAAATTTTTTGTCCTCCGAAGCTTTTTGTTTCCTATTGTCCCTCTATGCCAATTTCTGCTTCCTGTGCTGTCGCCGTTCAGCATTAGCCATCTTCAACTCAACCGCTGATAGGTGTCAAATCTCGTTTCGCATTACGCACTATCTACATCGCTGGCGACCTATCCGCATGCTCAAAATCAGTAAACTCCTCGTCCGGCCCCCAGTGCACACTTTTCCTTTTTGTCCCCGGCCACGATACATGTCCCCTCCGCGCACGCCAAACCTCGGGATCGCCACCCTCGCCGCCCCTGATGGCCGAGGCCCTGGGCGGCACCTTGCTGCTCAACACGATGCTCGGCACGCTGTTGTTGCAGCCCGCGTGCCTCCTCCTGTCCAGAAGCCGCTCCCACCTCGCCGCCTCCACCATGTCGCCGCTCCGCCGCAGCCGCGCCCGCCACCCTTCGGTCCATATCCAGGGCAGTCGAAGGGCGTCTTCCCGCCCCGTGAACACGGCCCTCCCCGCCGACCTCGACCGCGACCGCACGCCGGCGGCCGAGAGGCCCACGCTGCTGCTGCTGCCGTGGTCGGCGAGCAGCGACGTCGGTGACTCTGCTGCTGCGCTGGAGCGGAGAGAGTCCCTGTAGCCCGGCATGCGGGCTAGTTGCTGCTGCTGCCGGCGAGGCGCCCGCGTGGGAGGCGGCGATGCCGGCTCGGCAGCCGAGGGATTGGCGTCGAGCGTCACCTCCTCCCTCACGACGCCGATGATGGTAACCTTTGTAACCGGCACCGGCTCGGGCGGTGGTGTGTAGTTGTCCGAGGGGCTGCGCCCGGGACTTTTGCCCGGCACAAATGGGGGCTGCGGCTGCGGAGACGGCGTCCTGGGCTGTAGCTGTGTGCCTGATGGTGGTCGCTGGCGACGCGGCGGGGTCGCTGGGACGGCGGCGGCGGCGGGGGTCAAGGCCGTCTCGCCCTCTGGTTCCACCGAGCGTATTCAGTGCCTGCCGCCGCCGCCGCCGCCGCCGCTCAGCAGCGAACTTTTCTCATCGGCGCCCTCGTGCTCGTCGTACTCCTCGTGGCGCCAGTTCTTTTGCGCACCGCCCGACATCGGGCTGTCATATTTAAAGCCGCCAAGGGCGCCCTGGGTGCTGGCTTGGGCGCCGCCGTCGTACACCATGCTGTTCCTGTCGCCGCGTGCCCCCATACCCCGGAATACACTGCCGCCACCGCCACCGCCGCCGCCGCTCTCTGGGATTCCGCCGGACCGAGGGGTGGCCGGCTTCACAGGGTAGAAGACGCCGCTGACGGGTCGGGAGCGGGCAGGGCTTCCCATGCCTTTGGCGTCGACTTCGGCGGCACTGCCGGCATCCTGTGTTTTCTCGAATACATTGCGCATCCTTTGGAACAGGCTGCCGGGTGATGAGTTGACCACCGTCGACTCTCGCTTGCCGGCCACAAGGGGCCGAGGCGGACTTTCACGGGTCTGCTGCTGCTGGGGCACGGGTGCCGGCTCCTGCGGCTGCCAGCTGCTCGGCTCGTTGGAGGTGAGATTAGCAGCCATTGCACCGGATTTTGGCGTGCCTGGTCCGCCTGCGTCGTATCTGAATGGGTCATATTGTGAGACCTCGGAGACGCCACGAGAGCGGCCATAATCCGTGCTCTGCGTGTAGCCGCGCGGCCTGTTGCTGTAGTCGCCTCCTCCCACGCCTGCGAGGAAATCCTGCTGGCTCTGGGGCACGACTGCCCAGCTGTCGCGGATGACGGGCTCGTGGTTGTCCTGTTGCAGCGCAGCGTGGATGGGAGAGGACGGTGCCGACGACAGGGTCGTGCGGCTGTGCAGCGAGGCCGGGACGGAGTCGGTGCGTGCGTGCCACGGCACGTGGGTGACGTCCCGTGGAACGAACATGTCTGGGTCCATCTCGTCGTCGGCTTGCCCATATGGCACGCCGCCCGACGCCTGCTCGAGCTCCGAGGCAAGTGTCGAGCGACCACGAGGGGCGTCGGGGCTGTCATGCTCTGCCGTGTACGAATCTTGCCTCGGGACCCGAGGCGTGGACAGTGGGTATTGCTCCAGTGAGCTCTGCTCCCAGCCCTGCAACTGCTGTCCGTGGTGCTCGTGCTTATTCGCTTCCAAGCTACCCTGTTCTTGCGACTGTCCCCGGGATGGCGAGTCGTGTTCTGCCACAACCTCCGCTGGGAACCTCAGGGGCGTGAATTCCAGAGAATCAGGCCTCGGCGCGTCGCGGCTAGCCGCCAGGCCCTTGACCGACGCAATCGGGGATTGGTTGCGAAGCATCAGGGGGCTGATGTCTTCGTTGTGACCAACGGCCGCAGCCGGCGCCAGGTGAGGAGTCGGCATCGGGGCGGCACCAGGCTGCTCAGACGTGGCTTCAGGCAGAGCCCGTGGCGTTCTGAGGTCCTCCTCGGTGTTCCGTGGGAGCCCTGGAGAGACAGAAATCGGCTCTGTCATAACCGTCAGGTCGGGTCGCGAGTCCGCCGGCGCGACCTGAGCAGTGTCTTTTGGCTTTTCCTCGGGCGCCGTCTGAGCAGGGACTCCCGCTGGTGATGCCGGCTCGTGGGCATCAAGGCTTTCTAAAGCAGTCGAGATGTCGTGCTGACCGACATGTTCCTGCCCAGTGCCCCCAGTGGCCGCCTGGTGCTCCAATTGTTGATGTTGAGCCTTTGCGCCGTGGGAGCTTTGATCGCTGCCTTCAGAGTCGCTCTCGAACAGGTCGTCAGTTCCAGAGACGGTGGCCGTGCTCTCCTCCATGGCAGAAGCTTGCTGGGGCTTTTCATGGGTTTCGTTGCCCTGTCCGCGAATCTCCACAGGGCCTGGAAGGTTGGGGGCATGCTCACTCCAGGCGGGCTGGGCCTGAAGATCGACTGCAGGCTGAAGGGGCGCTGGGTAGGCTTGTGTGTTTGCGGCTTCGGAAAATCCTTGAGTATCGGCTTCCTGGCCAATATGAGGTACTGCCATCGGCTCCTGAACCCCGACGGCCGCCGGAGATTCGTCTAGGGGAGCCAAGCCGGCGGCCCCGTGGTGGTCACTGCCATCATGATACTGACTTTCTTCGTGTGCAGACTCGTACTGAGCAAACGAAGCCGGGATGATGTGCACCGTCTGCCCTGTCGCCGCTTCCTGCTGCCCAGCAGGTGCCTCGATTAGCGGAATTGCGTCCGAAGCCGCTCCGAATCCTAGCTCAGCAGCCTGACTTGTCTTGGCTGTATCAGCCTGGGTCTCCATGCTGGCTGAGTGAACATTAAGGCTGGCATCGGGCGCCAAGGCGTGCTGCGGAGCCTCGTATTCAGCGTCGCTCGCCACCAGATCTTCGTGCGACGCATATGTGCTCTGCGTTAAAGAGCTCAGGTCTGAAATATCCATCGGGGCAACCGCTTCTCCCGCATGATGCGCTGAGGAGATTTCGGAAGGCTTGTGGTCAAACTCAAAGGCTGAGCCGGAGCTGGACGCTTCTGAGTGACTATCTTCGGAGTCGACGACAGCGACGGGCGGGACGGGCTTCTCTGCTGCTGCCAGGACCTGGCTCCCGTCAACCATCTGTTTCGGCGTTGCAATATCCGCTGCGATATCAGGCACTGGCAGCTGTTCCCCAGTCTCTTTGGAAGGATCCTGGGGTTTTGGCGCTTCGTCTTGCGTGGGGGCCTGCACAGCCGCCACCGCCGCTTCCTGAGTATCGGCAGCCTTAGCGTTAAGGGCCTCGTCAACCTTGGCCACAACCTCGGCCTTGGCAGCTTCTCCCGCCGTGACTGGTTCCTCAGACTTGACGGTTTCCTCATCTTTGACCGGCTCCTCAGCCTTGGCAGCTTCATCAGCTTTGATGGGCTCCTCGGCCTTGACTGGTTCCTCAGTCCTGGCGGCTTCGTCGGGCTTGGCGGTGTCCTTAATCTCGACAGCCTCCTGGGCCTTGGTGGGCTCTTCAGCCTTAGCAACTTCTCCAACCTTGATTGGTTCCTCAGCCTTTATGGATTCCTCGGCCGTGACGGGCTTCTCAGTCCCGGCAGCAACCTCGGGCTTGGCGGCGCCCTTAATGTCGACAACGTCCTGCGCCTTGATGGGCTCCTCAGCCTTGACAGAGGCCTCGGTTTTGACAGCATCCTCAGCCTTGGCAGCGTCAGGAGCCGCACTCGGCTTAGCGCCCAGGTCGGCAGAGAGGGCCGAGGCCGGTGCAACCGGCGCGGTCTCCAGTTTTGCCTCCTTTGGCTCCTCAGGCGCAGGTGCCTCCTCCAACTCGTCGTGGTCGGGGAGCTCCGTTGGCTTATCGTGCGTATGAACCTCCTTGGCCATGTTGTCGGCGACAATCTCCGCGGTCGTGTCCGATTTCGAGGGCTCATCTTCCTCATGCTCCTCAGCTTGGTGGGCGCCTGTAGCTGCCTCTTGAACAGCTGGCTCCGTGGATAGCGGCTTGTCATCAGCGCCTTTTATGTGAGACGCAACCAGACTCCTCTCCGATCCCTCAGCGCGGGTTTCCAGATCATTTGCGGGTGGGTTGGATGCGATTGCAGGGAAACCGAAATCAAATTCCCTGGTGTACAAAGCTGACTCGGGTTCGGTGCTGTAATCATCGCGGAACTCGCTGTCAACAGAAACTTCGGTCTCGGATCTTTTGAGCTCAGGCACATTGTCGTGCTCCTTCTCGGCGAGGGCGGGCTTGTCGAGTTGCGTAACCTCGGCAATTTCGGGAGCGGCTACTGCGACAGGACCAACGATATGATGGGTCGTGGCGTTGAGTTGCTCGGATGCGGTGTCCAGGTCGAGGACGGAGTCGGAGCCTCGTTGCCCACCGGCAGCGATGCTTTCTTCTGTGTGAAGTGCTTGGGCCACGGATATATCGGTGGCGCCCGCCTCCATCTTCAGCTCAGCTTCCAGCACCTTTGTTACTTCCTGCTGCGGCTGGGCCTGGTGCTCAACATGTGCTTCTTCAGAAGACTCTACCGAGCCGGGTTGCGCCGCCTCTCCCGGGGATGGTGGTGTTGGCGCGACTGTATGGCTGTCTGTCCCCTTGCTGGCGGCTACAGGTTCTATCACGGGCTCAGAGACAGCTTTAACCTCGCTCGGCAATTCTGCCGCAGGCTCGTGAATCGGCGACGCCTGGGTCAACCCAGCGCGCACGATGCCATCGTCTACGGCGCTGATGGCAGGGGTCTCGACGTTGCCTTTGGCGGAGGCCGGAGGCTCATGGATCAGGGTCACGCCGGCCGGCTCGGTCGTCTCGCTGGCCTCTTTGCGGACAGGAGGCTCAACTTGATTGGTAGCCGGCGGCTCATTCAATGCGGAAGACTTTATCCCGAGGTCGAGGTCCTCCACAGGCGACGTCGGTTCAGGAGTCTTTTCCAGGATCTCTGCTTCTGGTGTAGCCTTGACCGCCACGTCTGAGACGAACCCCCGAGCTGGAATATCTGATGTCTCGGGTACCACCGCGGCATTCGCCAGGGGTGTTGCACTCAGCCCTCCCGACTCAGCAGCATCCTTGGTGACGCTGACGCTGGCAACCGCCACCTCGTCGCCCTGCTTCTTGTCCGAGGGATGAGAGGTTTCGGCGCCCTGCTTTGCAATGACCTCGGTTGCTTCCGGGGCCTCATCGACCGCGTCCTCGCTTGTCTCCACTGGGGCCGCCGCTCCGGGCGCACTGTTGACTTTGACTTCCGGGGTATGCTCTTCAGCGGACTTAGTCTCGCTCTTCGCTGTTTTGTCCTCCTCCTTCGGTGGCTCGATCACTGGGGCTTCTTTTGGTGCCTCCGGCTGGTCGACAGGCGCCTCTTCTTCGGCCGCCTCTTCTTCGGGCAAAGGTTCTGGTGCGCTAGACGGCGCAGAGTGCTCATCGGCTTTGGCAGCGGAAACGAGGGCGTTAACCGGGGCCTCCTTAGCGGTGGCAGTGTCAGCAGCCTTGATTTCTCTGTTGCCAGCCATCTCTGGCTTCTCCTCTGGCACGGGTGTTGGCTTCGCTTCGGCGGCAAGAGTTGCGATAGGGGCTGGCTGTTCTTCAACGGCGGCGGCGGTCTTCTCTTCGGGCTTCTCCTTGACATCAGGGGTCGGTATTTCATCGACGCCAGCAGCCGGCTTCTCGTCGGCGACAGGGATGGCCTTGCCCACCAGGGCAGGGGCCGGCTTCTCTTCGGCCTTCTCCTCGACAATAGCGGTTGGCGTCTCATCGACGACAGTGGCCGGCTTTTCTTCCGTGGTAGGAGTCGGTTTCTCGTTGGCGGCAGGAATTGACTCGTCTACCAGGCCAGGAGCCGACTTCTCTTCAGGCTTCTCTCCGATAACAGCTGTTGGCATCTCGTCCGCGTCAGCAGCCGGCTTCTCGGCTGCGGGAGTCGGTTTCTGATCAGCGACGGCAGCCGACTTCTCGGCGGCAGTCTTAGGTTTCTCGTCGGCGACAGGCACGGACTTGTCCACCGGATCAGAAGCCGACTTCCCTTCGACAACGGCAGAGGCTGGCTTCTCCTCGGACTTATCACCGACAACAGAGGTTGGTATCTCATCAGCGGCAGGGATAGACCTGTCCACCGGTGCAGGGGCCGTCGACTTCTCTTCGACGGCAGGGACCTCTGTCTTGCTCTTCACTTCACTAGACACAGAGCGTGACGTGGCTGCCGCAGCTCCTCGCGACAAGGACGTCCTGGTGCGCTTCCTGCTGACCGGCGGCGGTGGCAGAGGCGCTCTCATCTGCTCGTCAATCAGACGATTTATTTCCTAGGGAGCCAAGCGCAAAAAAAAAGTCAGAACTGGCGACCAAACACGCGAGCAAGTTACAAAAGTCGGATCGATACGGACCTTTCGTTTCTCTTCGAGCTCAACTAGGCGGCGCTCGCCTTCCTCGAGCCTCCTGTGGGCTTCCTCCTCCACCTCGTCCATCTTGGCATCGGTCTGCTCATCAATATCCTCGGTCTGCTCCTGCAGCTTGACCTGACGCTGCTCGTCCTCGGCCTCTTCGTTCTGTGTGAGCTCCTCATCTTCTCTTCGCCTCCGGGTTTCCCTCTCCTCATCCTCTTTGCGCCTCTGCTCGGCGATCTCCTCTCGCCTGCTTTTGCGTTTGCTGTCCAGGTCCGCAGATTCGAGCTCGAAGCTCTCGTGTAGCGCCTGGATCGCCGACTCCCGCTCTTCCTCCAGAGCATCAAGCTTGGAGTCATGCTCCGCAGTGTCCAGCCCGGCGATGGTCTCGTGTATTTGGGCCAGGGTCTCGTTCATCTGCGAGACCAGCGCGGTTACGTCCGGCATGATGGCGGTCGTGTGGGCTCACTGAGCCTGTGAAATAGAAAGGAAAGATGATTAGGTAGGTAAGGTAGGTAGGTAGGTAAATTGAGACGAGGCGATATCCTGCCCGTGCCCTTTGGCTTCTTTGCCGCTGTGACCTAACGGCAGTTACAGGTTTTCCCCAGGTCTCACGGAAGATGGCTGGCAGCAAGCTGGATGATGGTGTTGCTCGCAGACCACGAAGACCGATGGCCAGCATGGGACGGAAAAGAGAGACCAGGAAAGAAAGTGATAAAAAGAAACAGACAGATACGTGTTCTAACAGTCTGCAGCCGTCAGGAAATTCGATCGACTCGAGGCATCACCATCAGCTCCACCCATTACTCCCGGGCCGGAGACTGCTGAAGCTCCTCATACTTTCGAAGGGGTTCAGTCTCCCCCTCCACGCCCATGCTGGTGTCGCGGAACAGGGGGCAGCCTCCACAGCCAGACGCCTCGACCAGGGTGTTGCGTCGACAGCGCAATCGGACGGCGCCATGATGGCGACACAGTCTCGGCAATGGAGGACCGGAAGGCAAAAAAAAAAAAGGCGGTTCAGAAGGAAAGCTAATCGCATGGGGACACCCTTCCCACTCAAAAGGGTTGACTCAAAAATAACCGAGAGAGGACAGCAACGGCATCTTTGGACGGCATGTGAAGAAGACAACCAGGTCAAATCCGCCCTGCGTTGGCAAACAGAACATAGGGATATGAATACAGAGTAAACGCCTACAGGGCCCAGCCGAGGGCGCAGTAGAAAACTGCCCACAGTGTCGTAGCAAAACTTGCAGCTGCAGTGCGTGAGGCGACTATGCAAGACAGACGGACGTGTAGCTGCAGATCAAATCGAGCTTGGGCATGACGGGATCAAGTTCCGTAGCGGGGCGGTTTAGGTTTGAAGGGTTTGGTTCCTCGGTTCTTGCGGTACGGCTCGGCGGGTCCTACAACGGCGTGTGGGCGAAAATAGACACACTCCCGTGGGAGCATTGCGCGCGGCAAAGAAGGGACATGGAATCATGCGGTGGGGGTGGGTTGGCCACCTCTGGGCCGGGCAAGCCGGCACTCGACATTGAGGATTAGTGAGTGAGTGGGCAAGGCGTGGTGGGTTTGTTTCAGATGTCGGATGCTGGTCCCTCGATGACCTGTCACTGGATTGCAATATCGAGAAGGGGAGTTCATTCATTATGCCTCAGGCATTAATACTATTCAATCAATATCGGCCTGGGATACTCAATTCCAGACATCACCATATCTGCAAGAACTTCTGTTCCCTCGCCCTCCTGTCGAGATTGTGCGTGAATAAAAGAGCTCGGGCTGGGGAATCGTTCACTGATTCGGAGACTGCGTCTATATACCTCTCTACCTCTCTACTCCAGAATGAAAATTTCACCGAGGCGCCTCTCGAGTAAGCGCGGCTGCCGTCGACTACTGCCAGAGCGTTGTGGGTGATGGGTACGTAGTCGAGGCGTACGGGACATTTCGACCAGGAGACCATGATATGCACGTACACCTAACCTAAGGCTTGACAAGCTGCAGTCAACGTCTCAGAATCCCCAGGCCCAAGGGGAGAAAGGTGAACCCAATGACGTGTAATTCAGCAGGAATTAGAAATGAAAAAGATTTGTTGTATGTACACCTTGAGCTCTTTTTATCACCTACGCGAGGCCAGACCTCGACAAATATCGACTCGCTCTAAATAAGACTTCCGTGAAACGTTGCGTTCTGGTACCGCCATATCACTAAGATAGCAACACGAATAAAACACAGAAGTGAAAAAAATGCAAAAAAGGAAAAAAAAAAAAAAACCATCTTCTCACCCATAGAACGCCCTGATAGCATGCTTCGCGACGTGCAGGTCTGGAAACTGCCACAACACATATAATACACCTCCCCGCGATACAAGTAGATGTTGATAGACGTAGTAGTCTCCGGCAGGCGGGGAGTGCCAGGTCGTAAAACTCCGCGTTCATGATCGATCCACCACCGTGTCTGGAGGAAGTAATTTGGCCATCGCTGGCCAAATCAGTGAATAACCGCGAGGCGCGATGCTTGTGACGTCGTTGGTGTTTTATTCTTTTTTTCCTTTTTTTTTCGACTTTCTTTTCTTTTTTTCCCCTCTCTCCCCTCCAACCCGTCCCAATTTATATCCTGGCCATGCCACCCTTGCCCTGGAGTGCGATACGTCGCTTGTACTGATCGCGGAATCCCATGCGCTCGATGGTGCCCCAGCCGACGGCTCCGACGAAACCGACAAGCCAGATGCTGCAGATGATGAGACCGAAGGGGAAGATCATCAGCTGGACGCCGGGCAGCACGAAGGGAACCGTGCTGTTGGCCAGTTGCCGGAGCGACTCCTCGACGGCCATGTTGGCCACCGAGAACTCGGACATGACGATCGAGTCGGAGAAGACACCGGCAACGAAGGCTGCCTCGTTGGACGACACGTTGGTAGTCACAGTCTGGCCCGTCGGGTTGACGGCCGCCAGGGTGACGGTGGGCATGACGAGCGCCTCAAGCGTGGCCCTGTTTAGTTGCCTTGTTAGCGTCAGTGACCGGACGTGATGTGCGGACAGTCAAGCCGTACACCGAGTAGGGAATGTCGTGGAGGACTCCTTACATGCTCATTCCGAGCGTCATCCTGTCCTTGTCGATCTGGCCGACAAACATGTACGTCTGGAGGATCCGTAGGTTGTGTCCGCTCCCGGCCGGCTCTTGCCTCGCCGAGATCCTCATGCTGGCAGCCGCAGCCGGGGAGATGGGAGACACGGAGGCGCCGTTGTACTGCAGGCCGACCTGGATGTTCTGCTGCGGGATGCCGGCGAACTCTCCAGTCGGGGCCGTCAGCTGGTATAGCCTCAGGTCGGCCTCGAAGGCGCCCGTGACGTTGTTGAGAGCGGGCAGGTTGTAGCAGACGCAGGTGCCCGACGGGTTCGTCGAGTGTGGGAGCTGGGTCAGGGCCTCCCTGCAGGCCTTGTTCGCGATCTCGTCCCAGGCCGTCATGTTGATGGTACCGTCGCGGTTCAGGGTGACTCCCGTCGCTTGCCTCTTGGTGATGATGGTTGCGGGAATGTCACCATCTTGCGAAGGGAAAAGCTCCTGCCTCTTCTCCAGCACTCCCGAGTTCGTTCCCATCAGGTCATCCACCGCCATTGCCTCGAGTGCGGCGTGGGCCTGGGCGAAGAGGAGGCCCGCTGGGAGGAATGTCCGCCAGAACATCTTGTCGTCGGGTCGGGGGTATAATTACGCGCCGGTCGACGGCTATGTTGGTAGAAAATCGAGCTGGAAGGGTGGCGCCGTCTGGCCCCAAAGGACGACAGGAGAGATAGAAAGAGAGAGAAAAGCAAAGAAGAAGCAAGCAAAGAAAGGAGCGTCGAGAGCAAATGTTGTTACACGATCAAGGAAGCCGGTCCGTCGATGGTCGAGAAGTGGAAATGGGACCTGCCCTTGGTCGTCTGGTTGGAGAGGAGCAGAGGGTAGGTGATAAGCCGCCACTTGCGAGGGTTGTTGGGCGGAAGAATTAAGGATGTTTAAAAAGGAGTGGTTTGGAAGCAGAAGCGAGATGGGGAAAAATCGTGTCGAGGCAGGCCACAGTCAAAATGGGATCAAACAGAGTGGAACAGATGGAGACACAATCGGCAATCCACAGAAGCCAACTTGGGTGATCAAGCAGCCTGATTGTGCTGTGCTGCGACGCGTGGAGGAGGAAAGAGAGAAGCTGCTGGCTGATGGGTGCCCAGGGATACCTGACGGTCGTTGCAGTGCCTGCCAAAGTGACCTGATGGGCGGTGGGGAGCATTCCCTTGATTGGACTGGGGAACACCGATTTCAAATGCAACGGGGCCAGGGATGCCACTGATTGGACAAGCAGCCAGCCCAGGGGCAGGGGCTGGGGTGGTGTGGGCGTGTTGGGCTGTGGAGGCCGTGGAGGCTCTGCCAAATCCGCAGGGAGCACAGCAGTACTCAATCTATATGGTGCGGCTCTCCCCCCAGGCTATCCCTCATGAAAAGATACAGGGGATCGCTCGCTCTGGAAGGGATCAGTTAGACTCAGGAATGAGGGAGGGCATGCACCATCGCGACAGCTAGCACAAACACAAGCACAAAAGCCACGTCGGGCCTCAACCAGCAATCACACAATCGCCGCAGCCGTTCCTACGCTCGTCCGGAGCCTCCCGCGATGTGAGCGATTTCCATCCGGATCAGCATTTGGAGGACCAGGGCCAAGCAGGGAGTCGTCGGATCAGCTGTATCATGGAACAAACCAAGTCAGAAGGCGGTCTGAGGTTTCGCGAAACTGGCCCGAAAAAGTTCGCACTGGCCAGAAGGCAAAGCCTGTGCGACAGTGGCCCGTGATTGGCGGATGATAAATCTGGCGGCGCCAGGGGTCTGCCGGGGCCGCAGACGGGGCCTTGATGCAGGCACATGTGCACATTTTGATGGCAGATCTAGGGTGGCCGGCCCTGCAATTGTGACGCACCACCCACACCACGCCCACCGCCGCCTTCGTCACCACACCGCACACATCGATCTCGGCCACAAGCCACCACACCGAAGGATGCAGTGGAAAATGCACAATGGGCTGGATCCTAACGGGCGGGAACGGCCGCCGTTGCAGCCAGATTTTTAGGGGGGCTTCGAAAGCATGTTCTGTCAAGTGTGTTAACTCCATCGCTTGTCAAGACAAACAAGCAACGGACGAAGGGCAAGAATAAAGCCGTCGGGCAATTTGTAGCACCCAGGCTTAGGCTAGGTGGGCGACCGGGCGCTTTTGAAACCATCGCGCCTGAGTAAAAGGAGCGAGCGCGCCAGGGGCAAACGGTGGCGCCACGTGACCGCCGTTCGCCCTCACCCGGCCCTCCATTTGCAGCCACGATTGGCTTTCGGGCCTTCCATTCGTTGCACGCAACCTTTTCGCGGCCATCGACAGCCTTTCAACCGCTCCCCAATCCGGTCAAGCGCAGGGGCTATTTTTCGGCCGTCATTTGTTTAGCACCTTCCAGACGAGCATTCTAGGCCAATCAATTTTCAAGCATCGTGAAGTCAATAAATGCCATGAAAAACCCAACTGGACTGGACGCTCCATCGTGAGGGCCTTATTTTTGGACCTTCCAGCCCGCGCTGCTGGCGGCAATGCCAACAAAGCTGAGGGATCGTCGCAACTGCCGCGCCCATCTTTCCTCCTGCCCTAGGGTTACCCCTGAGTAGCCGCTGGTCGAGTCGCGTGAGGTGACGACACACCGAGCCGCCCGCTGTCGAGATCCCGACATCACGCCAGGATGGGACAGCGTGCAGTTTCATCTCTGCTCATGTCACTTCTTGATCATCGCCCAGATCGACAATATGGGGCCTGCGGGTGCGGCTCTTCAGGGCTGCATTTTGTGACAGCTGGTGCCGCCATGGGATACCTGAGCAGTGAACTTGGTTGAGCGGGACAGAACCACCATCATCGTTGGCAAAATGGGTGGAGGTACCAGCGTGCTTCTATCAACGCCGAACAATAAGGCACTCAAAGTAGAAGGAAAATGGTAATGGACCACTGCACCCTCCCCTAGCACATTTGCCGTCACGACGACACGAATGGGGCTGCCTCGGGGTCATGCCGGCGCTTAGCCATACAACCCGAGTTGTGACCTGGCCCACAAAGTCACTATTATAAAGGCCAGGTAAAACCCGACCACCACCCAAACAGCAAATATGAGGCCCATGACGACGGCCAGGCGGAGATACCGGGCCTTGTCACCGAGATAGTCAATCCACAGCCGCAGGAAGCAGCCAGTCCTGGAACAAGCCGTTGCCGCCGCCCCGAGCTCTGTCCTCTTCTCTTCAATCACCTCGGCCATCTTCCAAGCGACCGCGTTGTTGACCCTGTACCAGGTCGCGTCGCACGCCTGCCACCTCGCCGCCTCCGAGAACCGGCGCCTCACCTCGCCATCCTGCGCGAGCAAGACGACTTTGTCCACAAACCCTCGCACGTCGGCGGGCGGGACCAGGAACCCGGTCTCTCCCTGTAGAACCACGTCGCTGGGTCCGCCCTCGTCTCTCGCGACGACGGGCACCCCGCTGGCCATGGACTCGAGCACCACGAGCCCGAACGTCTCGGTCACGGAGCAGTGCGCAAAGACGTCGGCCGTCGCGTAGCTGCGCGCCAGGTCCTCGCCCGTCTGGAACCCCGCGAACACGACCGTGCCCTTTTCGAGGAGCCGCTGCGGGAACGACGCCCGGACGCTTTCGAAAACGCCGCGGCTGCGGTTCCCGCCGACGATGTGCAGGACGAACGGCACGCCATTGCCGTTGCCGTCGCCGCTCCGTACCCGCGCGTCGAGCTCCGCGGCGACCGAGGCCAGGAAGTCCAGGCCCTTCTCGCCCGCGATCCGCGTGACGCACAGCACGATGGCCTCGCCGTTGGGCGCCAGCCGTCGGCGCAGGTCGTCGCTGTGCTTGGCGGGGCTAAAGAGCTCCGTGTCCACCCCGCGCTGCAGAAGGTGCATCTTGTCCGAGGAACCCACGGCGGCGCGGCCGTCGAGGTAGCGGCGGACAGACGACGACGGGTAAAAGACGGCCTTGACCGACGCGTGGCGGTACAGAAACCCTTCGACCACCGCAAACACGGCCGCCGCCTGCCTGCCGAGCAGGCCTGGGAGCAGGATGGTGCAATAGTCCCCCAGCGCTGTTTGAAAATTGGCGATGATGGGCACCTGCCGGCCGACCGTCTGCTGCCGCATCTGCAGCATCACCTGGAAGCCCATGCTTGCCGGCGACGCGAGGTAGACGAGATCCGGCGGTCTCCCATCCGGACAAGTCCGCGCGTACAGCGTCGAGAGCCGCACGGGATACGCCACGGAGAGCTCAGGGTTGTAGGGAAGGGGGTACCCCTTGACTCTGACCTCGGCGTTTCGCCGGCCCTGGGGCGGCTGCTGGGGCCAAGCGGCTGGAACAAACGTGTTGTGCTTTGTGTGATTATGCGGTGCCACAACGCTCACATCGACGCCGTTTTCCCTGAGGTGATTGACAAGCATCAGCGTCGTCCGCGACACGCCGTTCACGGGGCCGAAACTCTCCGTGCAGAGCAGGATGTGCTTGTCACGCAGACTTTCGGGGAACTGTGAGACGTCCATGGCGATGTTCGTAGCGCCAATGTCAAGAGCGGTGCTGCTCTGTCCGACGTGTTCTGATATTTCCGAGCTATGGGGCGAGATCTGGGGGTTACGGTGAATTTAGACTAGGACGCACATAGCCACATGGCCACATGCCTCACTGCAGTGGGAGCTCAAAATAAACATGAACCTTCTCTGAGCGCTGCTTCCATGGTCCAGGTAGCCAGGCGGGAGAAGCCCCTCTTCCGCAGCCTGTTAAGAGTGTGGCCCAAAGCCACTCCCAGCCATATTCCCCCCCCATCTACCCGCCCCCACGCCACGTCCCCCGGTCCGTTGTCGGAGGCAGAAGCGAGGTAAACGAGCGAGGCAAGCCATCTGTGATCCAGCTACCCAGGTACGCGCACTGGCGAGCGGCGGGTCAGCAGGAGCATCAAAAAGACGAACAGCTAGCGGTTGTGACCCCGAATCGCTGACTAGCGGCAGCGCAAGCAAGAAACAAGGTGCGTTGATACTACCTATGGCAGTTGGAGCCTCAAAAGAGCGCTGGGATGTCGACATCGAAGGAATAACCCACGAGGGCGCCATGATTGGCCCGCGATGCGTTCTGTCCATACCCCACACGCCTGGCGTGACCATCCCACTTGTCGACTCCCGATCTGGAAATGCTGCCCCAGGCCGTCCCTCGCTGCCCAGTTTTTCGATCCCTTCGTTATCACGACTGCCATCCACGCGCCTCCCCAGCTGGGCCGGCTTAAAAGATCACTGAGATTGGAAGAGAGCCCACAATGGCTCGCTCCCGTCTTCTGGGTGACCTCGCCACATCGCCATGTGTTTGCTGCTCGACGCAGTTGACTCACTGATTGGCCCATGCTGAGAGTGTGCGACGGCGACGTGATCTCATTGGAGAGCAGTGTAGTGGCGTCGGAGGCATCCATCGACTTTCCTTATTGCACTTCGGTGAAATTCGGTCGTTGTCTCCCATCACGAGGACCGTACATAGTTGTCACTGCCGGTGCTCATGCGTGTTGTGCGAATCCCGATCCATCCAGTTCTTTCCTATTCGGTTTTGCATGTCTCCATTCAGCTCGGGCTAGAGAAGCCGCTGACCTAATTGTCTCTCAGATCCCTGCCTGTTCAGGGAACGTCGTCGGCCGCCAGACTCTGGGCGTGAATGCAGCTAACAGAAAAGGCAGTGCCGAAGCCCTGTTTTTGACTCTCTCTGTTCTCTTTTCGGTCTGCACATAAGCGCCTCTCGGGCATGTTTCTGGAAGATGGCGTTGCTCGTGCAGGCGTGTAAGTGGATGGATTCGCCGGCGCAGCTGTGCTGAGACCACCCAAATTGGGGAGGGATCTGTCTTGCTAGCCCTCCGCAAGCATCCATCCGTCGCGTATCCTGCGCCTTGTGTGGTTGCCGCCGGGCGGCATCCAATGCTAGATTCGGGAAACACGAGAGTGACTCGGGATTCGCACCAAGCTAGGCGGTGGAGACGACGTACAAGACATCCCGCTTCTCGGGCTATCAGGGTCGTCATATCACAGGTCGCGCGCCCACAGCGGCTGCGGGTGCTGAGTTGTTTTTATCAACCCCGTCCCGCCCTCTCGGTCGGGCTTTTACGGCACGCGGCCTTGTCCTCTTATTCCCACCGCATGCCATGGCTGTCTCCCCTTCCGCTCCCGGATGATCTCCCCCTGTTGACGCTGGCAACACCGCCGGATGCCTTTGAACACATCCCCAGTTTGCACAACCACATCCCCTGCTTTGACTCTTCTGCTCTCTATCTTGTCTTCTTATCTCTTTGGCTGGTGAGCTCGTGTGACTGGCCACGTTGCCGTTCCTAATCGTCGCCCCTGCTTGCCCGACGTGGCCGCGTCCCGGCACCCGTGACAAGTAGACGAATCGAACTAGCGGCACGCAGTGGCGTTGCCCGGGATCTTATCTCGTGCAAACATAGAAGGCTATACTATGTAAGTCTGGCCGTGAGCCTCGCCTGTATCTTGCGGTCCGGGTTTGGCCCTGTTTGCTCCTTGTCCAACATCTAACTAGCTCCCGCCTTCGCAGCAAGCGTGTGTGCCGGCATATCTTCTGCTCAGGGGCCACTGCTCGCGTTCTCTCGTCTTGTTTCCTTTGACACCTAGGGGCAAGGGCACTCACGAGATGAGTAGCAGCATTAGCAGCGGGATGTGTGAGCCAAGGTCACCCAGCCGTCCACCTTGCGAGTGGGCGGCAGTCGGCGTGGCCGCCTCACACCGTGCAGGGACGCGAGAGAGATTGCAGGCGGCTTCTCCGGGCTCAGACCAGCAACTGGACAAACTTGACTTGCCTCTCAGTTTGCCAGCTGTCGCCCCTCTGTCGCTTGACACCTCCTTCCAAGTATGCCATGTCATCCTGTCTTCTCCCAAGCCACGCACGCACACACGACGCGCTTTTGATATTGTTGTCTTCGCCTTGATAAATCCATCCCCCCGCAACACCAGGACAACTTTCCATCACTTTTTCATTGAATGTCAACTCCTTCACATCACCACGTACTTTTCCCGACCGACTTCTTCACGCATCTTCTTCGTTTCTTCGCAACATTCCTTGTCGCCCATCCGGATCAAATACCTGTCATCCACAGCTTTCTATTTTACGCTGTGCCCATTATCCTAACTTCTCCCCAAACCTTAGGATATATCGTCGCTCGACACATCAAATCTCATGGAGTATCGCGGATCGACGGGCGCATCCGACGACAGCGCCCTTGGCGATGCGTCAACCGCCCCGACCACTCCGGGAGGCAGTCTTTCTTTCAGCCCTGCGCTTCAGCCCTTCCGGGACAGTGGCAACCTTGATGTTGAGCCCGCCCCTCTCTCCAGCCACGCAAACGGCCCAGGCCTCATCACCAATGGAGATTCTACTGAGTCGATCGTGGTTCGTCATATTTGCTGTGTTGGAGCGGGCTACGTCGGTAAGTGATGCGCTGCGACGACTTTCCCTTGATTGCCTCAAGTACCTACCGACCTACCCACCTGTCTGTCTATATATCACGTATTTCTCTCATCCCCTCTACGACCCGCGACACGGCTTTGCTCTCTTCCCACGTCCTTCCTTCTTTTTCTTTTCGTATATCACAAACTATTTGCTCACGAAGAACCTCAACAGGCGGACCTACGGCTGCCGTCATCGCCTCACAGAACCCCAACATCCGCGTCACCGTCGTCGACCGCGACGAGACGCGTATCCGCCGCTGGAACTCGGCTCATCCCCCCATTTACGAGCCCGGCTTGGCCGAGATTGTCAGACTGGCTCGCGATGGCTCCCGCGAGTGCTCATTTGACAACCTGCCAACAGGATCCTCTGGTCTAGCCACCACATCCGGCGGTGAGGTCCGAGCCAGGATCACTCTTCCCGCCCGCAAGCCGAACCTATTCTTCAGCACAGAGATAGCCGGGGCTATCGCGACCGCAGACATCGTCCTCATTGCCGTCAACACGCCCACCAAGACTCAGGGCAACGGTGCCCACCGTGCCACCAACATGGCCGCGTTCCTGGCCTGCACAGAAATGGTTGCCAAGCACGCACGACCCGGTGCCATCATCGTCGAGAAGTCGACGGTGCCCTGCGGCACCGCCGACATGCTCAAGGAGACGATGGAGCGCCACCGCGAGGGAGCCAAGTTCGAGATCCTGTCGAACCCCGAGTTCCTCGCCGCCGGAACGGCAGTCGACGACCTCATCTACCCGGACCGCGTTCTGATCGGATCCGCCGAGACGCCCTCGGGCAGGCGGGCGGCGGCGGCCCTGGCCTCGGTCTACGGCGCGTGGGTGGCGCCGGAGCGCATCCTGTGCACCAACGTCTGGTCGTCGGAGCTGGCCAAGCTGGTGGCCAACTCGATCCTGGCGCAGCGCGTCAGCAGCATCAACTCGGTGGCGGCCGTGTGCGAGGTCACGGGCGCCGACGTGGACGAGGTGGCGGCGTCGGTGGGCATCGACCCGCGCATCGGCAGCAGGTTCCTCAGCGCCGGCATCGGCTTCGGCGGGTCCTGCTTCAAGAAGGACGTGCTCTCGCTCGCCTACATCGCCCGGGCCAAGGGCCTGCCCGAGGTGGCCGACTACTGGGAGCAGGTAGTGAAGATGAATGAGTACGCGCGCGACCGCTTCTCGGCCCGCGTCGTGGCGGCGCTGCACAACACCCTCTCGGGCACCAAGATCGCCGTGCTGGGCTACGCCTTCAAGAAGAACACAAACGACACGCGCGAGTCGCCCGCCCTCGAGATCATCCGCACCCTGCTCGCCGAGGGTCCAGCCGAGATCGCCGTGTACGATCCGTGCTGCAGCCCAGCCGTCGTGGCCGACGAGATCAGGCGGCTGTGCAAACCTGCCGCGGTTCTCAAGGACGACGGTGGCCCCCTGGTCGTCCATAAGGATCCGTTCGCGGCATGCGCCGCCACCAACGCCATCCTCATCGTCACCGACTTTGACGAGTTTCGCAACACCCCCGATAAGCCCGCCAACCAGGCCGTGAACGACGCCAAGGTCGCCCCCGCCGACCCGCGCCCCCTCAAGCCGGCCCCTTCCGAGCTGGACATCCTCGCCCTGCACCGTCACCTGGCCGCCAGGGACGACGGGGCCGACGATCCACTCCGGCGCTTCGTTCCGGCGCCGGCGTGCGCTGCCGAGTGCCCGGACTGCAAGATGCCCGAGCACGAGTACAACGCGACGACGCGGGCCTACCAGCCCAAGGGCCAGCTCGACTGGGCGCGCATCGCCGAGTCCATGCGCCAGCCCAAGCTCGTCTTTGACGGCCGTGGCGTCATCGACGGGGCGGAGCTGGAGAAGCTCGGCGTCCGTGTTGAGAGCGTGGGCCGCAAGGGCCGTTACTAGGGCTGTGAAAAGATCACTGCCTTGCTAGCCTCGTCTTGAGCTATTTGGCCGGCCTGTATATTTTCCTGGCGTTATGGTGGCATCCCTTGCCCTTTACCCCTAGTTTCCATAGATAGACCGGTATAGACCTAGGCCTTGTTGTTCGTCTGCCCAGCGTGTTGCTTGAGAAGCCGCTTCGGCATTGAAGGCAGCTGCCGGGCAGCACGGCGCAGGTGGCCCTAAGGGGTATAAGGGAGTCTACTCCGGATTTGAAAAATTCTACGAAATATCTTTGTGCTGGAACGATGTTTTTTCTTGCGTGGCGGACAAGAGATGGAGGTACTGCAGATTAGTTTTTATGAAATTATGCCCAGGCCTGATATGTATGCTGTTTGCAGTGAGATTCGTATCGATGCTTCCTTTTCAAGCTTTCCGACTTCCCAACCTTCGGCTATGGAACCAGTCTCGTCAGAGTCGGGGTTTCTTCGCACTTTCTTGTGCTAGGCAAGTTTACTATGCCAAGGCTTTGCGCATCATGATATCTACCTCGGTACCTATGCATGCATCTATCGCTGCCTTCTTCTTGTGATGTGGCATCAGAACGAGAACGGGACTCTTCAACAGCACAAAGACCAAGACGCCCGCATGCAGTGGAGGCCTTGGATGGCAGACCTCTACCCACACCCGACCACGCCGCGAATCAAGGAACGTTGCATATTCTCCCCTGATTCCCACGCAAGAGACATCGAGTTCCAAAATGTGGAAAGACATCAGAACAGACTGGGGGTCATGAGAGCACACACGCTTGCAAACCGCTGTTTTCTCAGCCTCCTAGGCCATAAGGGCGAGAGCAGGGCAGGATGATAGAACCTAGGTATGTAACGACCATGGCCAGAAGGAATACATTGGCCACCTTAACGGCGTAGGCCTTCCAGATCTAAAACAGGAGCACGATCGAAATGAAACTCATGTCAGCCGCCACGATAGTCTGCTGCCTCATGGGCGCGCCAGCCTCGACAGACTCGGTCGCGGTCCCAGTACGGATACTGTCGTAACGACAGCCCCCGGCGTCGGCGAGGCTCCCTGGTCCGTCTGCAGGCTACTCCTCGCATCGCGGCTCGCGTACGAGACGGCCGGGCGACCCGAGGCCCTCGTGTGCATGCAGGAGGTGGCGCTCCTCGACGTGTGTGCGGACCCGGGTAAGGCCTGGGCGTACACCTGCGTCGGGCACGACGACGGCGCCGCCGCCGCCGGCGAGTACTTGCCCATCCTCTACCGGGCCGATGCCTGGACGCTCGAGCGCAACCGCACGTACCGGCTGAGCGCGTCTCCGGCACCGCGGTACGGGCGGCGCATCGCTCGTGTCTGATCCGCACGCACTTTTGACTACGTCGGCCAGCAGGCGCACGACAGGAGTGCCGACCTGGCGATGTCTATCGCTGCCGAGCGGGAGGGGGACGGGCAGCCACCCGAGACACCCGTCTTTCTCGGCGGCGACCTCATCGTCGAGACATCGAACCAGGCTTACAGACGGTTTGTCGCGTCGGGTGCCATGCACGATGCCAACGACGACGTTGCCGCGCTCTTGCTGGCGTGGGAACAATAATACGTACACGGCACTTGGACCTCGACGGCGGACGACAAGCAGCTCGCTGGAGGCCTGGAGCTTGGTGACTACGCGGAGTTCTTCAATAGATATGATGACGGAATGTTCATCTCGGTGGTTGTCGATGCAGAGTTCCGGTTCAATCAATTTGAAGCGGTGGCTTGAGGGAAAGTCCTTTTCTCATTTGTAGAAACGCTGAAGCCTGTCTGCTAGTCCACATACGTTGGGCAGGTGATCTTGTCGGCCCGTCAAGGCTGCGTTGTGGGCGGAATGAGAATCTGGGTGCCTTAGCCGTGGCTGTGACGATGTTTGTGTTTGTGGTTGGTCAACAAAATCGCGCCTTATTTAAGGGCCGAGTGGCAAAGGAACAAAGAAAGAGAGAAAAACAACGACCAAGAACACATTGTCGCGCCAGACTAAACCTCCCGACGGCTCCCAGGTCAAGCTCCTGCTTTTGATAAATTGTGTGAATTAAACCTCTGTTTTTTGCTGTCATCTTCGCGCCTCGGGTCTGAAGGTGAGACCTTTTTAGTCCACATGACCTGCTAGCGTCGTCTGACCTCCATCCGTGCCAAAGCAGCCAGATGCGGCCTTTCGAAGCCCGCTGACATGCAGGTCACGAACGGGGCGGTGGCTGACGGGCTCGGGACCTCCGGGTTTAGCAGAATGACGTATTTGAGGGGAAGGCCCGAGGCTCGCTAGAAGCAGCACTCCGAAAGGCTTCCCAAGTTAAAGCAGCAAACTAGATACCATGAAGACGGGCAATGCATGCAGGCCAAGCCCGGGGCCGCAGCGCTGCAGTTCGACAAATCAGGAGCGCAAGCAGGTCTCTGACCCCCTCACCACTCGAAATCCTAACCTGCTGCCTTAGCCGCGCCTGGGTAAACGGCACGCCTTTTGCTTCTTCGAGTACATAATACCTGTCCCTATCATCGTTGGCTAAGAAAGCTCCGCCTCCCATTCAACCCCTTGCTTATCCAGGGCGTTCCGGCGATCACGTAGGTCGGGTCATCGAAAGCCGGATTTAACAAGACAACGCCTCGGCCGTGGACATCCCCAAGCATAAGGAGGTGTGGAGCGAAAGGAGCCGGGGTACTATATAGGGCATGGTCACCTCCCTCTACCGCACGGCATGTTTCAATGTTTCAAAGTGGTCACCCGGGTAGCGCATATCCCAAGATAAGAAGTTTATAAAGAAGGGAACACACACCTCCCGTTTAGGAAATCCATCCGGAATTGTATACCTACCACACAACGGCCGTAGTCCCCCTCGGAGCCAAATCGTACAAACATTCACATTCACATACACACAATCCACACCCGCATATCGGCGTCATGTCGGCGTCGGAATACTACGACGCGACCAAGCAGTTCGGCCCGCAGCCGTACCGGCAAGGTCCCCCTCCTCCGCCCACGCCGCAGCAGAACCACTACCTGACGCCCTACCGCGGCCCGCGCCCGACGTCCGCAGACTCAGCAGCGCCGCCGTGGCACCGCGACGGCCGCAGCCGCAGCCGCAGCCGCAGCCGCAGCCCGTACGCGCGGCCCGCGAGCGCGGGGGATGACCGCCGCGGCCAGGACTTGCGCGAGGTGGGCCACCATCACCACCATCACCGGCGGCGGCTGCGGTCGCACTCGCACCACGACGTCGAGCGCGGGCTCGTGTCGACCGTGGTGGGCGGGGGCGCGGGCGCGTTCCTGGGCAGCAAGATCGGCAAAGGCAACAAGCTCAAGATTGCCCTCGGCGCCGTGGCGGGCGCCGTGGCGGCAAACGTGGTCAGCAACGCCATCAGGGACCACCACCGGCACCACCATCATCACCACCACCATCATCATCATCATGGTCATCGTCCGCATCTCCACCATAGCAGTAGCGGCGGGCTCGTGGGCATGATCCCCGGGTTCAGGGACCACGGGTCGCCGCTGTTGCACCATGGCCACCATGACTGCTATGACCATCACGACCACCACGGGCATCACCGCTGGTAGGGCATCTGTTGGGCTATGAGTGTTCGGGTACCCTGGTTTCTTTATGTCACGATTGATGATATCTCTGAGCACAGCGTTATGGTCGGGATCCATTACTATGCTTGGCGTTTATAGTTTCTCGTCTTCCTGATGTGTGTTTCTGTTGTACCTGGCCTCATGGTCAGTCTTTTATCCTGATGATATCCATAGCCACTCGTGGGTTTGCGGTCCCTTCTGTTTCATGCCATTTTTGCTATTTTTTTTTTTTTTGCTTTTCCCCTCATCGTGTTGAAGACATAAGATATCTATCTCGGCAGGTTCGAAACGAGCTCACAGTTCTGGGCATTTACCCCTATTTGGAGATGCGAGATATCCGCAACATATACAAGCGTCAAGAGATGCGACGTAAAATAGGCAAAGCACGCGAATGGTAGGATGAAACCAGGGAAGACGGTTGCCGCTGGTTTTGGCGTGACAATACTAACAAAAGCAAAGAAACTAAGAGCATAGATGAGATAAGATATGAACGACACGGTAGAATCAATGAAATCAACGCCAGTTATTCCCATGAATGCACCGAGACCTATCCGCTGAGAGCAGATAGCATGGATGAATGGATGACGTAGATATGTAAATCCTCTTGTGCAACGCGGAAACGAGATGCCATTCGTAATCATCGTATGAAACATGGAGAAACCGAGATCATGGAGATATGGAAAGACGACCGTTGAGAATAAAAATAAGCAAAGAAAGATGGTCAGTGCAGGTAGCACTGGAAAACAGATGCAAAGAGACAAAGCCCGCACATCGACCCGCTATAGACAGAATCGCGGATAGGGAAGCGTTTGCGTGTGCTACGTACGGTGTTGCAATGCATGAAGAGCGGATGTAGGTGGGCTAGCCCGCAAACGGACGGTGAGGGAGTTGAAAATGAAGACGACGAGAATGCTTTGCAAGTGACACAAAATTTGCGAATGACGAGAACGGTGGTGTGTGTGTCGTGTCCTTGGGCAACGGGGATATGGAGCCAGCGTCCATGAGCGGCGGGCATAGCCGGCAAGAGATAATTGTTGGTGCTGCAAAGCATGCGGGCATAATCATTGGGCGAATAGATCAGGTCCTCAACACACCAGGCCCTCCCCGACGGACGGGAATCTGTATCTCGCCTTCGGAATCTGAAGACTCGTCCATGCAGCGGTCCAACATCTTGTCGATATCCGCTTCTGCCAGGCCGGGGCGTCGTCTTGACGTCACACTGAGGCCCGACGGAACCGAGAGCGGGATCTTGTGCGGCGGAGGTGCGTGGAAATCGCCATTGGTTCTTTGCCTCGGCTTCCCCCGTGACGAGTGTGGGCTGTAGTGATCATCCACGTTCATCTCGCTCAAGTTGCTCGAGGATTTGTCAAACCCAACCTTCTTGGTCGGCTGTGAGCCGGGCGGTGGCCTACCGGCGGGGAGACTTTTGCGGGGCTGGCCGGTCGGCAGGGCTGTCCGTTGGCTCCCGGGCGCTGTTAACCCTGTTCGTGTTGACACGACCGGCTGAGAGGACGAGGGCGGGAACGACTGCTTCAGGTTGGCCGAGTTTCCCGGACTGCTCATGAATAGGAGCGACTCTATGGCATCCTGCTCGCGAACGTTTTGGTGCGGCGAGAATAGGATGGGGTCAACAAGTGGTGTCCTCGCACTCGTCTGTCTCGGCGTGCCGTTTACTGAGCCGGTCTCGGCAGGCGTCCTGGGACTCGCGTAGTGACCGGAGTGGGACAAAAACGTAGGCGTGTATGCCGGGTTCGAGTTGCGGCGGGGATGAACAACTGAGCACGAGGGCTGGATGGAAACGGCAGGTGCTAGGGAAGGAGCGGGCTTCAGGCGAGGCGGGGGAGACATGGCAGAAGCAGCAGCGTATGGCCTGCCCGCGTGCGAGCCGGTTCGGTGGTGCTGGCGGCGCTGGTGCACGCTAGGGAGGGCTGCCGGGCCACCCGCTGTGGGAGAGGTGCTATTGGTGCCTCGCGAGGACGCGCCGTGAAGACGGGGGCTGGCCGACGATCCATGCCGGCCGTGGAGTGTCGAGGCTGTCGAGCTCGGCGAGGCGGCCCGAGAAGCAAGAGTTTCTACCTGTTCAATGTTGTGGGATTGCCACCCATTGTTTACTTTGACCATGGCGTATGACAGACGCGCCTTGAGTTCCGCCGAGAGCTACAGCAGAACAAGGCGTAGAGACGCATGTCAGCTTCGTGACAAGCACATACCCACGCAGCAGCCTCGAGATGCACGGCCCTGAGTAGCTTACGGCAAGACATGCCCTGCTGCCAGCACACGAGTTACTAACCTCTCCTATACGGCTACCTGCGGTGGACGCAATGCTGACTGAGCTAGGGTTGCGGGAGTGACCTCCGCCGCCACCAAACACGGGAGACGCGCTGGACGAGTTGCGGGTGTGCTTCACGGCTCCGTCGGCCATTCTTTTGCGGGAAGGGCCGGAACCAACGGGGCTGGTGAGCATGTCGACATCGACCGGCATCTTCTCCTGGGCGGCGGCCAATTGCGAAAGCTGGAGCAGCTGCGACTCCTGGCTGCTAGAGCTGCTGGTGTTGGCCCCTTCGCCATTGCCCCCGCTCACTCCGCCATCGCTGGCGCTGGCCGCCGGCGGCGTAAATGCGACGGTACTGGGATCCGAGTCGTTGTTACTGGACACGGAGCTAGCGTGGGTGTCCTGGGCGTTGGCATTGGAGTTTGAGGGTGCGCGAGCAAGTTGCGCCGGGTTGACAGCGCGGGAGGGACGTTCGGCGGGGGCGGCACGCGAGGGAGCCTTGTCCGCGGCGGAGGAGTGCGAGTTAGCAATGGCGTGGTTGGTGGTGGTGGTGGTGGTGTTGTTGTTATTATTGTTGTTATTGCTCAAGGATGAGCCCGCAAAGCTCGACGCGGCGTGTCCAGTGAGGGGTTGCGTGTAGGCCGGATACGCATCTGCGCCGCGGAGCGAGGGGAGCGAGAAGACGGACCGGCGACTGGCATCGGGAGCGGGCGCGTCGGCGTGCTGCTGGTCGCGCGCGGCGGCGCGGTCGCCGGGCCTCGGTGCTGCTCCGTTCATGGTGATGTTGAGCTACGACGGCGTTGCAGTCGGACTCGCAGCAAGACGCGACGGAATTGTCGCGGGCAGAAGCGGTGGGAAGCAGTGCCCGGCGCGGTGGCCGTGGCCGTGGGCGCCAGGGTGGGGGCAGGCGAGCCCTGGTCGAATGGAGGCCGTGTGGTGGTGCGTGGTGGACGTTGTGGGCGTTTCCAGTCTGGCGCTGCTCATGACTAACCCGAGGTGCGGATGGGGCCCTCTCCGGCACGCTTGCGTCACGTCACGGGAAGACGGAAAATGCAAAAGGCGCCGTGGAGGCAGCAGCGCTACAGTACAGAGCAATCGAATGGCGACGGTAGCGGGAATGCGACGTGGAAATCGCAGAGTGGCCCAGAGGCATTTGCTACGGGTCGCTGGTGAGCGCGGGCCGTTGGAGTGGGAGCTGGGGCGGAGCCAAGGTCTCGTCAGGCCTTTCGGTTTTTTGATTTCCAGCGGTGCTCTCTTACGCGGTTCGCGACGCAGCACGCAACTGCGCACCCGACCGAGAGCAGCCGGTTGGCCGCGCTCGGGCACTGTGCACCCGGCCCTCTGCCACAGTGCACGGGTTCTGTGCCCCGCTCGGCTTCCTTCCATTGCTGTCGACTTGCGGCCAAGCACGCCAATTGCTCGACTAAAAAAGCAGCCCCTCCTGACGCGGCCTTTGCTGGTCAGCGGCTGGTGCTCGACTGATCCGTGACGCATCCTGCCATGCCGTCCTTTTTTTTTTGTATATGATCTGCGGACTATTCGGCGACGGGTCATAGATATCCCCCCTTTGCAATCAATCGATCCATCCAGTTATGACCGGATCCTGCCATTTCGCATGGGAGCCCATCGAGTGTTTATTTTTTGTTTTCTTCCCTTTTTACGCCACCACAACTCAATCGTGTGGGTCGCACACTTAATTGCGTGCTACGGCGTCCGAAAAGCAAGAATAACCGACATGACTCAGCATAAGCAAAACACGAAATCACGTGCTCTCGAGCCGCCCCCTGATTCCGCAAGTGCCCGAGCCTCTGCGCCGATCTGACTGGAGGCTAGGCAAAGACACGCCGGACAACGTTGACGGCCTTGTTCTTATTTAAGCATTTATCGCTTCCACTTTCTGCACACGACATCCTACAAAAAACTTAAAAAGGAACGAATAAAAAAAAACATAAAAAAAAAAAAACAGGAAGTTCCTGTTATTCACAATTCTTAAGGAAAGCCGTGTTCTGCTTGAACCTGCTACCTCGATGTCTTTTTGCCTTAGATTCAGAAGAGGCAGCGCTCTTTTGGTATCGACTTTCGCTTCCGCTTCCATACAAACAAGATTCTTGAATCCCCAGCTTAGCCGCATTGGGAATCCATGTCTCCATACGGCCCAACTCCCAGCGGCTAATGCACCATACAAAGACTCCATGTCCCCGTCGCCCTACCCCTTGAGAAAGTCCCTCAGATGCATACCCCCATGCAAATATCCGTCGACCATAATCCCAATTGCAAGGCATATGAAGATTCCGACACCAAGTGTCAGAAATCCAAGCACCCACACCATAACCAAGTGATGCTCTATCGCACGCCACCGTAGATGGCGTTCCATGCATCACGTCGGATCGTACACGAGGGGCGAGAAGATGCCGGCCTCGGCTCTGCTCTCGATCCGCGGCCACCGGCACGGCCCCGAGTACGGCCATTCGTTGGCTGCCGGATCAACGATAGAAGACGAGATAGTGCTGGCTAGTGACAGTGTGTCAAGCTCCTTTGACGGAGGCGCCTTGGTGCTGTTGTCCATGGTGCCGTCAGACATGGCCGCGAAGATGGCGGCGGGTCGGCGCGTAGAAGGTTCGCGGAGGCACCAGTGCCGGCTCACTCCTTATGTTGCTTGGTTCTTCGTGATTGTCTAAGTTGCCGACAGCCCCTGTCGCTGCCTCGACCGGCCTGATTCTTAGGACTGCCACCGGAAACAGGAGTCCGGGACTGTTTTCCATGCTCTGCCTCATAAGTCTGCTCAAGCGCCTTTCGGCGTTGGGCAGCGTGATAGCGAATAGCATTTGACTGCATTGTGTCTGATGGAAAGGCAAATCTACGTGCAAAGCAACCGGGGTCCTGAGCAAATCTAGCATGAGCCTCAAAAGTTTGGCAAAGCCATGCGTTGGCAAGCGCCAGAAACTTTACACACCTACACATATTTTGTGCCACACCGAGAGCAAACGATTTCCTTGGTCCCACGAATATATCAAGGTACAACCAGGCGCCTCCCCTCTGTTCCGTCCCCGTCGCAATCTACATTGCGTTAATTTCCTCCAACGAATCGCTCCCTCGGCTGCCTCTGTCACTTCATCATCAACCTTGGCTCGACAAATAGGGAAGAAGTATCTTATTTGCGTGACCCGTCCTCTGTGACCTACCGTACAAGGCTTGAAGAAAGAAGCGAGCAAAGCACAGTAAGATTGTACCTTGCGGTTTTGCACTGGTGAATATATCGCATTTCACCTCCAACGCTATGAATTCCTCACTTCCAGCCCCAAAACCGCCATCAATCCCTCAACAACCAAGGTCTCTTCTTCAGCTGGTACAAACCTTTCTTGGCTGGGGCATGCCATCCACGCCAACCACGGTCGCAGGCGATCTCGGCAACCGGGTCGGGAGCCCGCACAAGCTTCTAGAGCTTCGTTCACCCAGCCCTCCAAGGTCGCTCCCAAGCATCGACAATATCCTGGCCAGCGCCCAGGACGATAAGCTCGAGCCCATAGACGATGAGCTCGGGCCTATGGACAATACGGAGCACAAGCCAGATTCCAACGGTATCGTCATCATCAACCACACAAGCCTCATACCCTCGCACACCCCACTGGAGGATATTTCGTGGGATGGAACCGACTTTGCCGGGATCGAATGGATCGGAATGTCCGAGGAAGCCATGCAGAGCCAGAACCAAAGCCTGGAGTGGAGATTGAACCGCCTTTGCTCCGGGGGCGGCCGGAAACTCAGGGCCAGCCTCGTGGAAAGGTTTGGCGAGTGGGAAAGCGACGGCGATAGCGACGGCGCTCAAGAACAACCCAAGTGAGTAAGCCAAGAAGATTCGCAGTGGCGGGCCCGCCCTGAAGCGGCATGATCGCTTTTGGTCAGACTTGGGCCACTGGTTCTTGGTTCCGTGTGGGCGATCTGCGCGTGTCCTTTCTCCTCGCGTGCTCTATATTCGACACAAGCCTGGTGCTAACGCTACAACCAGTGTCAAGTGGGATGAGAGCTTCGCATGGACGAGTCGCAAGGCTGACCCAAGGCCTGGAGAAGCGCAATCCTGGCGCCCGCAACCAGTTGCAGCATTGTCAAGGCCAGAAAACTCCAGCTATGCGTTTGCGGCCGCCACACCATTTGCCAGCACTGAGATGTCCTGTGTTCCCGGTCAACATCCTCAATCACTCCGATGAGAGCTACACATAAACTGCCGTCCGCAGCCGTTTCGGCGTGGCCCTCTCGTCGTTGTCTTGGAACCGGCCTTTCGCTTGGCGATGAATGTCCTTGTACGACTTCCGGTATAAGCTTCGGGGGAATCCACGAGGATTTCGCCCTCTTCACTACCATAGACGGTGCGGAGAAGCATGAACCGTGGCCGCCGGACCGGCTAGATGAGGAGACCGGTACCCAGTGCGATCCGGACAAGCACAATCGCACGAAGCAGCACCAGGAGAAGCTCGCCCAGTATGCCGCCCAGCTCCGGCAGCCATCGCCGTCCGAAGGGACCGGGTAACCCCGCCCAAGGAACTCTCGGAGAGATTCTACATTGACTACGCAGAATCTTCATGACGGAGATTCCGGGGAGCAGGTTCGAAGAGCTCTCGAGACTCGTCCGACGACCTTTGGGGTCACGTCGGCCAAAAAGTCCTCGAAGAGGAACTCAAGAAGGGCGGAGTCTGGTTTATTTCGGACACCCCGTAGGGGCTTATCGGCCCGCGGATTTCGAAACCAAACTCGACAAGATGGGAAAGATGGCAGATCCAGGTACGGGGAGTCGAGGCGATGACCCGAGCCTTCGAACAGCTCGCCCTGAGGGCCGGCGGAGAGTTGGCATAATGGAGCCCGAGGATTTATACTCTCCATCGCTCAAACCCTGAAGGGTGAGTGCTCCGGATCCCTCTCGCCGTTATGCGTTGCTGGCCGTTACGGCAGGTGAATGGTCCGGAGGATGGTCTCCAGTTCCACTGCCTTGCCACGTACCAGTCGGTGTGGACTCCCTGGTGCCAGCGCGTGAATAAAGTCACAGATATACCACGTTCTGGTCTTAATGGGTAAAAATCCAGCTTTTCCGGGCGCATCACATCGGATGTTCGCCGGACCTGATATATCACGACCACACCCCAACCGCTGTATAGACCTGTGCACTTATCCTACCGGGCCAGTGGCGCGCGTATGGCTCACAAAGACGCAACAGCCCAGATTAGTGCGCCCAAAATAACGAAACGATCCAAAGAACCGTATCAGCAGCAACAACAACAACACCGGAATCATAGTCACTTCAAGAAACGAGACCGTAAGAGGGGATCGTGTAGAGGAGGATTCCGCTAAGACAGCAAAAGCGGATGCGGCAGGGCCGGGAAGATGGCGACAATGAAGTTGGGCATCCACGTCTCCCAAGTCCTGACCGCGGGAGAGAGAGCGGGAAACTGGACAAGACAAGACTACAGCGCTACAGCTGCTAAAGAGCCGCATGAAGGGGACGGCACCGCGGCCACCCCGAGCAGGATTTTGACCCAGTTGGTCTGGTAGGATTCTCCAGCGCCGGGGTCCAAGAAGAGTTCGGCTCCATCGACTACTCTCTATTTCAGCAGGCCATGGGCTTTCCTCGAGGTTCCGCGATGACGACCTCGTGCTGATACCCGCTCGCCAACTGGAGCCGGGAGAGGTGCGGCAAGGGTGGGAGGTTGATATGGGCACTCTGGGGCCCTTCATTTCTTTTTGGCACAGCGATATCCCGAGCGGAACATTCAAGGCATTGGAGAGATAGACCGAATGCTTTGCGCGCCAATGGGCAAAGCTATGCAACTCCACCGAGCGATAGATTCTCTTGTCTAGCGATAGAGCGATACCGCAGCCGGCAGACAGCGTTCACCTATGTATGGACCTCCCTAGGTAGCTAGAAGCCCGGGTATCTACCTAGACAGCTGGCTGTATCGCCGCTAGGCCTCTATACTATCGTCATGGCACTGGGTTGTACTCAATAGTGACCAGTGATTTCCTTGGCCTTGTACAGCTCCTCCAGATACTTGGTCTCCTCCTCGGTCAGGACCTTGCCGCGCGCACCGATGGCCTGCTCGATGCGCTCGACGCTGCTGAAGCCGATGATGGGGCTGGACACCCTGGGGTTGATCCAGGCCAGGGCGACGTGGCTCATGGGCCAGCTGCGCTTCTCGGCAACCTCCATGACCCTCTTGATGATGCTGAGGTCGGGCTCGGTCGTGCCTGGGGCCCTGGGTTGCACCTTTTGCATCTCCTGGCTCCGCTTGGTCGAGCCGTACTCTGCCGGCGGTCGGGCCAGGTTTCCTTCGCAAAGTGGCCCCCAGGGGATCAGGCCGACCCCGGTGGCGTCGCAGAAGCGGTTCATCTCGCGCTCCTCTTCGCGGTACTTTTGTGAGGAGGTATTTTTTCCCCGCGTTAGTTTTTTTTTTGTTCTTTAAATATGCAGCGCCAGGCACGCAGTACCTAGGTGCCTAGGTAGGTGGGTAGGTGTCTCACTCACCAGAAGGTTGTAGCGGTTCTGCATGCTGACAAACTTGGTCCAGCCGTTCTTCTCGGCGCAAAACTGCATCATGGCGAACTGCGTCGCCCACATGGAACTAGCTCCAATATACCGAACCTTGCCCATCTGGACCAGGTCGTGCAACGCCTTCATGGTCTCCTCGATGGGCGTCTTGGGGTCGAAGCGGTGGATCTGCAGCAGGTCGATGTAGTCGGTGTCGAGCCGGCGGAGCGAAGCCTCGACCTGGTTGAAGATGGCCGCGCGAGAGAGGCCGTGTTGGTTCTGGTAGTCCTTGGACTTTGAGAGGGGGTCCGACAAAAAATACGCACGCATCTCGGGCTCTTCCCCGACGGCGAAGAAACACTTTGTCATGATGACGACCTTGTGGCGCGGGATGCTGTACTTTTTGAGCGCCTTGCCCACGATCACCTCGGACGCTCCATTTGAGTACGCGTTCGCCGTGTCCCAGGTGTTAAGCCCCCGGTCGTAGGCGGCCTTGAGCAGAGGAAGAGCCTGAGGGTTGAGTGATGTTTAGTCCGCCGGTCGAGATATTCGCGCTCCTTTTAACCTCAAGAGTCGACCATCATTTAGGTCAGGATGTGCGGACCCCGAAAGGCAGACCCAAACGGACGGCCCAGACCAAGTATGGCTTACCTCTTCTTCTCCAAGAGCCCATGACATAGACTTGGGGTCTCCGAGACTCATACATCCAAAGATTGGCACCGAGATACGGAGCCCGCTCTTGCCAAGCGTACGATACTCGCACTTGGAGTTCTCCACCGACTCCGCCAGCTTCTTGGGGAGAGCCTGGGCCGACATTTGGGATACCTGGGTAACGTGGGATCTGAGGGGTCGTAGGTTGCTACGTTGTGTGATCAGTTGTGTAATGAAGTAGAGGTTGAAAGGCTAAAAGTCGAACATGTCCTGACATAGCGTCCGGGGGTGGGTTTATATGTTGTCATTTCTTGGCTGGGTGCGGGGTTAAAGGCCGAGTCCGTACCATCCGATGTCATGCATTTGGCTCTGTGTCTCCATTAACACCGCTAAAGCCGGGTGCGGTCGGTGCGCAGTTGTGCTCCGGGCTGCCGATACTCCCACCAAGGAGGCAGCTAGGTAAGAATGTTGGTGGTAGGCCTCAAGGGGATAACTCCTATGGCCGGAATTGTATCTAAAGCTCTTCGCTCGGGATTGGCTGGCCACAATATCGGCGATAGCTTATACCAGAAACGCAGTGTTTGGTCTTTGTCCAATAGGCAAGTGGGGAAGTGCAACCTCGGCGCCGCCTGCCTTGCATGGCACCCGAAGGGCCGCGGTCGGCTGGTAGCGGGAACACCGCGATGGGGAATCCTCACGTCGGCTTCCATTGCTCTCTGGCAGATGCCCCATTTTGCGTTATTTGAACACCTCTGCGAAAATCTGAATGCCAGAGGCAATCTTCGGAGCCTTCGTTCGAACAAAAGACGGCGCCTTGTTTCTATAAAGCATACGCCCATCTGCGGGTATCATAGCAATTGTCCAAGTATAAAGCATTGTAACAGATCCCCTGTATGCACTGGAAAGGCAACTCCAAGACGCTCCGCTGTCCCGTTCATGTTTCCCACCTCAGCCACACCTAGGCTGGCTCCTCTCGGCTGGTGTCTGGCACCTGCGGCGAGCCGCCATAGATGCCGCCATCAAGGATAACGCCCTCGTTGTCGTCGAGATCGTCTTGAACCCTCCTCCAGCGTGTGGCCTTATCCTTCCTGCCCTCCAGCTCGGCGCCCTTGCCCTTTGGGTCGTAAACCGGCTTGATGTGGCCTTTTAGCAGCGGGTTGCGGCTGAAAGCTCCGCCGCCCGCAACCCTGTTCCCATCCAGCTCTCCCAGAACCCCAGAAGACGCGGCGGCGGCGTAGTCCGGCTCCGCGGGCGTGTCGTCGGGGCTCGGCGGCCTCTCGGCGGCCACCATCTTCTTGACGACCTTGCCGCCGGCCAGGTCGATGCTGAGCACCTGAGTCCGCTTCTCGTACTCTGGCCGGGCGTTCCACTCCATCTCACGCAGTAGCTTCTGCTGTTTCTTGAGCTCTTTCGCCCTGTCCTCCGGGGTCGCCCACATGCTGCCGACCATGGAGACATCAAAGTCGCTCGCCTCGTCGCGCACCGTCGTCCGCTTCGCGTTTTGCGCCTGGAATCCCAGCAGCTTGTCTCGGTGCTCCCTCGCTTTGGCCTCCGCCGCCGCGATGGCCGGGTCCTCGCCCGGCCGCGGCCCTATGTCCTCGCTTCTGGCGGCCAGAGGTCTGGAAAAGGGGCGCGGCGCCGTGGCGACGTCAGCCCGCTTGTTGGCTCGGCGGTCCTCAGCCATGCGTTCCTTGCCGCGCTCGAGCTTCAGCTCCTTGATCATGGCCTGTACCTCGGCCGGCGACAGCAGCGATGCTCCGCAGAAGGTGCAGGGACCCAGCCCTTCCTTGAGGCAGACCACTTTGCCGCAGCTGAGACAGTTGGGCGCCGCCGTCTGCAGGGGGTGCCGCGCCGCAACGCAGTTGCACCGGCGGGCGGCGTTGTCGCCGTCGCCGCTGAGAGTAGGATTCGTGGTGATCTCAAGCGCCCGTATTGCGGCATCGAGGTCAGATATCGCCGTCGACGCCCCGTGCATTGGCGTGCCGCCCGTGATGACTACCTTGGTGGCGGCATTGTGGTTCTTTGGTTGCGGTGCCGGTGTGGAGGATCGGCTGCTGGAGTTGGACTTGGACTTGCGCTTGGGAACGGCGAGCAGGTCCGAGACTAGCGAGCCCGAGGCGGACGGGGGTGGCTTTGGGGGCGGTGCTACCGCAGATGCTTTGGAAGGGGGCTTGGCCGAGCCGGGTCGCTGGGCCGGGCTCGATGCGCCAGATCTGCTCGAGATATAATCCTCCTCGAAATCCTTCTTGCTATACGACGTGCCCGGGCCGAGGCCAGTGTTGGTGATTCGGCGCGGCGCAGGAGTATGAAGTGCCGCCTTCTTCTTCTTCTGGCCTCTCTGGGGCTTCGGGACTGCATCAATTTCGCTGGGTCGAGCTGTGGTTTGCGGTTGGCTGGCTGCCGGGACTGTTGGGTCTTTTCGTCGGCCGTTGAAGGCGGATATGAACTCGACGGCCTGGGGAGAGTCACCTAGGAGGTTTCCGAAGTGCTCGGCCGCCTCGGGTTTGGAAAGCGTGGAGGCATAGTCAAGAACTTGCTGGAGGTCTGGCTCAGGGAGGTCTATCAGCCTCGACAGCTGGATGAGTGACATGTTCACTCTCGCTGTCTCGATGGGTGTGTATTCTCGGTTTGGGGAAACTAAGCCGACTGCAGAGTTTCCAGCTAAGGTCGGGCGGAATTTGCTACCTCAGTGTGATATAGAATCTTTTTGGTCAATGGCTCGGGAGCACGAGAATTGAATGATTGAGGATGGCACAGCATGACGCGAAGCAATGATGGATGCACGTTTGCTGAATTAGTGGGGTCCAGGGACTAGGCACGCTGGAATTTAGCTTGGGGCACCCCCACAACGCACTGACGAGTCCATCCAGCCCCAGCGTGACTCCACGAGTCCCTCCAGTTTGCGGCAGGGGTAGCCCGCCCTTCCCAAATGCAGAAGCGTGGCAGAGATGGAATTCTGTGTTGGAATTGATTTGTATTTATGAGCTACTGTAACACCTTGAGCATTCAAACGCCACTGTTATTGGTGTTGCTAGGACCGGCTATATCTGTGACGAATTCCAACGGTTGCGCAGCCCCGTTTGGGCACAGAACCTCTATGAGATCCATGCTCAAGAGCGGAAAGCCACAGACAGGGTCTTGGAGGAGGAAGGGTGGGTGACGTAGGAGTCTGGAGAAAATGCAAGGGTGGCTTCAGCACACTGCCGCTTCCAGAGCAGGAACGCGCCGTAAGAAGAAAAATGGCCGGTACTAAATAAGACAAGGCTTCACAAGAGCCAACCTTCTGCAAGCCGTTGAGAGTAAAGGCCGAGATATTACTGTACCTGGTCCAGGGACAAGCGCAGGGCTCCTGCCCCTGGGCGGAATCCTGCGTCATCCTTGGCTCTGGGGACGACTCGATTTGCTGTGACTTGCCCACCCAAGATCTGGACCACCATCCACAGTGGCCCGTGCACACAATCCCAGACGCCAGAGTGTGCGGCAGGCATCCACCACAGACCACGGGCAGCGAAAAGTACAGATCGCATGGATGGAACGGCAAGCTTGCGGCTTGAAAAGTAAAAATCGAGCTCTGGCGCGGCTCAACGTCTTCCCCACCACGCATAACAGAGACTGACTGCCGTGTCGCCATCCTCGACACACGCGTAATGCTCTTGTCTCTGTCCTCGATACCTTAGGTACCCAACCCACGATAAGGCAGCTGCGAGCCTCGACACAGAGAGTGTGACCGCCGCCCTCGGCCGAGCCGACCATGGCGCCCTCACCATCACCGCCGCCTCTGGTGGACAACGCCCAGATCAGGCACGCACAGCTGCTGAAGCCGCTGCCTCTGTATACCCACGCATACGTCTGGCCCTTCACCATCGCATGGCCCGTCTTCTTGCGATTTTATCTCAGTACAGACCTGTACGACAAGTACATCGGCGCCTCGGAATGGACCTTCGTGTGGCTCGGCACCATCATCACCTTCCAGAGCCTGGCCTGGCTGAGCACCAAGTGGAGTGTCAACCTCAGGGCACTTTTCACCGCGACCAAAAACAAGACCGTCGACGATGCGCAGCTGATCAAGCTGATCCCCATCTCCAATGCTGGCGCCGCCGATATTTGCAAGATCGAACGCGACAAGGTACGATTCCCGCGCCTGCCGCACTCTCTTGTTCATCATCTGGATCTCTGTGGTGCATCACTCCGCCGTTCAGCAGCAGCCTTTTGGAGCTTGTCGTACTGACCCGCTGGCTTTGGTGACATAGGTCGGAGGCAAGGACAATGTCTCGTTTCTTTTCCAGAAGCGTCGGTTTCTCTACGACCCCGTACAGAAGTGCTTCAGGACTCTCAGCTACGACATCGACGCCGAGCCAAAGCCAAACCTGGAGACCTTCCAGCTTTCCAAGGGCATCACGACAGCTGCCGAGTTGGCCCGGATCGAACAACACTATGGAACCAACACTTTCGACATACCAGTCCCCTCCTTTACCGAGCTCTTCCAGGAGCACGCCGTCGCCCCCTTCTTCGTTTTTCAGATCTTCTGCGTCGGTCTGTGGATGCTGGACGACTATTGGTACTACTCGCTCTTCACCCTCGTCATGCTCGTGGCCTTCGAGAGCACCGTCGTCTGGCAGCGCCAGCGCACGCTCACCGAATTCCGCGGCATGAGCCTCAAGCCCTTTGACATGTGGGTCTACCGCCTGGGCAAGTGGGTGGAGGTTCCGAGCGACAGGCTTGTTCCGGGCGACCTGGTGTCGGTTTCGAGGACCAAGGAGGACAGCGGCGTCGCTTGCGACATGATTCTTGTCGAAGGGACCGCCATCGTCAACGAGGCTATGCTCTCAGGAGAGAGCACGCCGTTGCTGAAGGAGTCGATTCAGCTTCGCCCCGGCGACGCACAGCTCGAGCCCGAAGGTCTGGACAAGAACTCGTTCCTCTGGGGCGGCACCAAGGTTCTGCAGATCTCGCATGGAACGGCCGAGGAGGCGAGGCCCAAGATTGCCTCGGGCGTGCCGCGGCCGCCCGATGACGGAGCCATGGCGATCGTAACCAAGACTGGGTTCGAGACCTCGCAGGGCAGCCTTGTGCGGACCATGATCTACTCAACGGAGCGCGTCTCGGCCAACAACGCCGAAGCCTTGCTCTTCATCCTCTTCCTGCTCGTGTTCGCGCTGGCCGCCTCGTGGTATGTGTGGGACGAGGGTGTCCGCAAGGACCGGAAGCGTTCCAAGCTGCTTCTCGACTGCATTCTCATCGTCACCAGCGTTGTGCCGCCCGAGCTTCCCATGGAGCTCAGTCTCGCCGTCAACACCAGCTTGGCCGCCCTCGCCAAATTTGCTATTTTCTGCACCGAGCCCTTCCGCATCCCCTTCGCCGGTCGTATCGATGTTGCCTGCTTCGACAAGACCGGAACTCTCACGGGCGAAGACCTCGTCGTCGAGGGCATTGCCGGTCTTGGACTCGGCCACTCTGGCACCGACACGCCTCGCGAGTCCGACGGCGCTCACAGCCACATGACTCCCGTTCATGCTGCGGGCATCGAGACGACCCTTGTCCTGGCCACGGCCCATGCGCTTGTGAAGCTCGACGAGGGTGACATCGTCGGAGATCCAATGGAGAAAGCGACGCTGGCCGCTCTCGGCTGGGGACTTGCGAAGAATGATACTCTCACGCACAAGCCTGCCGCCGCCGCCAACGGTGGGGTCACCGGTGCCGTCCAGATCAAGCGTCGATTCCAATTCTCTTCTGCCCTCAAGCGCCAGAGCTCTGTCGCCACCGTCCACGGCAAGGATTCGACAGGGCGCAAGCTGCAGGGTACATTTGTCGGCGTCAAGGGCGCGCCGGAGACCATCATGAAGATGCTGGTGACGGTCCCCAAGGACTACGAAGAGACATACAAATACTTCACCCGTCGGGGTTCTCGTGTCCTGGCTCTGGCCTTCAAGCAACTGACCACGGATAGCGAACTGGGCGCATCCAAGATCAACGACCTCAAACGGGAGTCCGTCGAGTCTGGCCTGACCTTTGCCGGATTCCTGGTTTTGCACTGCCCGCTCAAGGACGACGCCAAGCAATCTGTCCAGATGCTGAACGAGAGTAGCCACAGGGTCGTCATGATCACGGGCGACAACCCGCTTACGGCCGTCCATGTGGCTCGAGAGGTGGAGATCGTGGACCGCGACGTGCTTATCTTGGATGCGCCTGAGCACAACGAGGGCGGCAACGGCTTGGTCTGGCATAGCGTTGACGACAAGATCCACATTGATGTTGATCCGGTAAAGCCGATCGATGCCAAGATTCTGAAGGACAAGGACATCTGCGTTACTGGATACGCCTTGGCCAAGTTTAAGGACCAGGTCGGCTTCAGGCAACTGCTCCGGCACACGTGGGTCTACGCGCGCGTCTCGCCCAAGCAAAAGGAGGAGATCCTGCTCGGGCTCAAGGACATGGGCTACTACACTCTCATGGCTGGCGATGGCACCAACGACGTGGGAGCGCTGAAACAGGCGCACATCGGAGTCGCCCTGCTCAACGGAACGCCGCAGGACCTGCAGCGCATCGCCGAATACTCGAGGAACGACAAGATGAAGCAGATGTACCAGAAGCAGGTCGAGTTGATGCAGCGCTTCAACCAGCCCACGCCCCCTGTGCCCGTCATGATTGCCCACCTGTACCCGCCTGGACCGACCAACCCGCACTACACGAAGGCCATGGAGCGCGAGGCGAAGACGAAGAACGTGCCGGTAGAGGACCTGGTCAAGGCCAGCGGACACCCCATGGAGACCATCACATCGCCCGGCGCCCAGAAGCTCCTCAAGCAGGACCCTCGACAGGCCAAAATGGCTGAAAAGGCGGCCGGGCTCGCTGACAAGCTTACGGCTTCGATGATGGAGAGCGAGATGGACGACGGCGAGCCGCCTTCGCTGAAGCTCGGAGACGCGTCGGTCGCGGCGCCCTTCACCAGCAAGCTCCGCAACGTCATCGCTGTGCCCAACATCATCCGGCAGGGACGCTGCACACTGGTGGCAACGATTCAGATGTACAAGATCCTGGCGCTCAACTGCCTGATAACGGCCTACAGCCTCAGTGTGCTGTACCTCGAGGGCATCAAATTCGGTGATGGACAGTACACCATCAGCGGCATGCTCATGAGCGTCTGCTTCCTTTCCATCTCGCGCGCCCGCTCTGTCGAGGGCTTGTCCAAGGAACGTCCGCAGCCCAACATCTTCAACTTTTACATCATCGGATCTATCCTCGGACAGTTTGCTGTGCATATTGCGACCCTGATATTCATCGCTCGGTTCTGCGACAAGATTGCGCCGTAAGTTATTTGATCCTGTTCCATGTGGCTTTAAAATACTGAAAATGTACTAACTCGGGACCTTGTGTAGGCGCTCTGAAACTATCGACCTCGAGGCCGAATTCTCGCCGTCCTTGCTCAACAGCGCAGTCTACCTGCTCCAGCTCATCCAGCAGATCAGCACTTTCGCCATCAACTACCAGGGCCGGCCGTTCCGCGAGTCCATCTCGGAGAACCGCGGCATGTACTGGGGAATCATCGGCGTTAGCGGCATCGCTTTCTCATGCTCTCTGGAGCTGATCCCGGAGCTGAACGAGCAGATGAAGCTGGTTCCCTTCACGGCCGAGTTCCGCCAGACGTTGACGACGGTCATGGTGGTCGACTACGCCGCCTGCTGGATCATCGAGGTTGTGTTCAAGTACCTGTTCAGCGACCTCAAGGCGCGTGACATCGCCGAGCGCAGGCCCGAGCAGCTCGAGCGCGAGCGCGTCCGGAAGGAGGCGGAGCTCAAGATCAAGATGGAAGAGGAGGAGAAGAAACGACTGGAGCAGGTGGAGGAGTACGAGCGCAAGATGGAGGCCAAGAAGAGGGAGCTGGCAGAGCGGTGGGGAGTTAAGCTGCCTCCGGCAAACCAGACCGCCGGTGGTAGGTAGGCCAGGTGGCCCATCATTCCTCTCTGCATTTCTATCCCTCCTGTATACCGTACAAGACCCATAAACCACGCGGCCCAGAGCACAGATGGCTGGACCAGGGCTGCACCTCTCTCAACTCTGTCGTAGCGGGTCTGGGCACCTCGACTAAACTATCTGCTTTTCGATGATTTCATACTGGGTCAGAACAGAACATCTGTAGATACCAGGTAGCATGGCTCGGGTTTGTAATGACTGGCCCTTTTATAGAAGCCTCAAGACGTGCCAGTAGTAGGTAGCAAGCCTGTGCAACTTTTGTCAAAGTGGATTCTTGTATTTTTGGCCTTGTGGGGATCGACTACCTGGTGTCGTCATGTTGAGCACAGACAACTCGATTTCCCCGCACCGTCCGTTCGTTGAACCCTCGCTCGCTCGCTCGGATCAAAAAGTCAATGGGTGCTAGAGGGAGGAGCAACAACGCATTGTTTTGAGCAGATGTGGAGAACACAGTCGAAACGAACGTAGAGATGAAAGGCAGAAATAGGAGGTTCATGTTTCTGTATAGTACACGACGGAAAAAATCGTCTTTCATGGGCTTTTACTTTTTTCGCTTTTTTTTTTTGGGGGGGGGGGGGGGGGACAGCGCAAGATCTAGAAACGAAAATTGCTACATATGCATGCATCCCTGCCCATGTTCTCATGTCGTGCTCTCCACCCTGGTTATGAGCTCAAGACAACCCAAATTCGAAATCTCGGCATCTACAGTTGACTTTTGGTGGCAGCACCACAACTGATGATTATCGGTTCTCGAATCGGGTGCGCGGTCGTTCGTCGTGACAGAGGCTAGCTGATGACAAAAGTGCGGGTGGACCTTATTTGCCGGGGTTGGAGGCGACAAAGGCGACGCCCTTCTCAATGTTCTTCTTGAGGTCGACGAGGCAGGCGTCAATCAGCTTCTGCTCGACGGCGTCGACGTTACCGATGGGCAGGATCTTCTCGACGCCGTTGGGGCCGAGCTCGACCTTTGAGCTGAAGAACTCGATGCCCTGGTCCTTGTACAGGGGTGAGTCGACAAACGTGGGCTCGACCACGCCCTTCTCGCCCTGGGCGGCGCGCAGGACCGACTCGGCCATGCGGGCGCCGGCCATGGCCATGGACAGGGTGGCGGAGCCGGCGCCGTCCTTTGCCTTGACGACCTCGTCGCCCCCGAACTGGACGCGGTGGATGAGGGCCTCGTTGGACGACAGGTCCGGGTGGGCGCTCTGGCTGAGGAGCGGGACGATGGTGACGCCGCTGTGGCCGCCGACGACGGTGATCTTCTCGTCCTTGGGGTCGGTGCCCTTGATCTCGGACACGAAGCGCGAGGCGCGCACTACGTCGAGCGTGGTGACGCCGAACAGGCGCTTGGGGTTGTAGACGCCGCGGGCCTTGAAGACCTCGGCGCAGATGGGCACGGTGCTGTTGACGGGGTTGCTGATGACGAGGATGTTGGCCTCGGGGCACGACTCGGCGCAGGCCTTGGCGAGGTCGCGCACGATGGAGGCGTTTGTGTTGAACAGGTCGTCGCGCGTCATGCCCGGCTTGCGCGGCACGCCGGCCGGGATCAGCACCACCTCGGAGCCCTTGAGCGCCGCGGCCAGGCCCGAGGGCGTCGGGTCGTAGCCCTTGACCGAGGACTTGGTGTTGATGTGCGAGATGTCGGCGGCGACGCCTGTGGTGGCGGGCGCGGTTAGCAAATCAACTGTGGCAGCATGTAGGCAGGCAGGCAGGCAGGGGACCAGCCAAAAGAACAAAACAACGCACCAGGTCCGCCGCGGATATCGTAGAGGGCCAGCTCGCTGACCCTAGGGTTCAGCTTCAGGAGCAACGACAGCGGCTGGCCAATGCCACCGGCAGCGCCGAGGACGGTGACCTTGGAAAGCTACACAGAGCCCCAATACGACGCAGTGTCAGTGCCATTTTGTTCCAAGCAAGTCCGTGCAGAGGTCCCCTTCCGACGACGGCAAGGGTGGAATTTGACAAGCGGCGAGCTCCGACGCCGGAACACCGGGGGCGGGCCAAGATGACATGGTCCAGCAGCACAGCACGTACGTTGCGGACCGAGGCCGAGAAGGCCCTGGTCTGGATCCTTGAAGCAGCGAACATGTTTGCTTTGTGTGTGGGGGGGATTGTTTATCGAGGAAGGTGGTCCTGCGAGGTCGACTCGGGATGATGGGGAGGCAATGGGGCTCCGGCTTTTGCTCTGCAAAGGAGATATTTCGGATGGGAGGTGAGAGAAAAAAAAAAAAAAAAAATAGTGACCTTAGGCCATTTGGCTCCGGTTGGCCGGAAAGGACCTAAACCTGGAAGGTGGATCCTGCTGCTCGCTTTTAGAGCCGAGAACGACAAGGGTGGCACGGACCTGTAGTTTAGTGTGGGAGATCCTGGTTTAGGGCCCGCAGCTGAGGTTGAGAAGCTCCCCTTGGTGTCCATTCGAGATTCGAGAATGACTTGGGATTGGCTGCCTTTACACATTCAGAAAGACAAGTCTTTCATATCAGTATATCACAAGTCTATCGTGCAGGGAATGTCCTAGTCGTTGGTAAACTTTACAACGCCTAGCTGCAGGGCCTCGCTGCGTACAGCCGAGAGACGGATGATGGTGTGGTTGGTCTCGACTCTCCGACATGCCCGGTTGCCTGCTAAGAGGAGACCCCGCCGCTTAACTGACGTACTGCTGACCTCACTGGTCCGAAAGGTACAATCACCCGCTCGAAAGCAAACATGTCCTTGAATCTGCAGAACTCGGGCGCCCCAAGCTCGAACCCGACGGGCAGCTCGTCAAAATGCGACTCCACGAGCGCTCTCAGCTCCCTCTCTTGATCTGCCGTCAAGTGCCGCAAAAGGTACGCCATGCTCAAGTGCAGTCCATACTCGGCGTGTTGCGGATGCCGGATCATCAGCAGACCCGACAGCCAGTCCCTCAGCCCTCTGATTCTCGCCTCCTCGTGCTCGTCCATCGGCTGTAGCGTAAGTCCAATCCCGACCTCGAGCGGGTCGACACCGACCACCTGGACGCCGTACGGCCGTGGGGAAACGCCGCCGCCGTCAGGCAGCTCCAGGGGGCGGAGCTTGCGCTCAAAGTGGGCGTCGCACTCGGCCAGCGCCGCGTCGGGCGCCAGGTCCGACGGCCAAAAGCCCGGCTTGCGGACCTGGTCGCAGACGCCCTCGAACACCGTCATGTGCCAGCTCGCCGGCGGGAGCAGCGTGATCAGCCCCGCGAACGGGCTGTCCTCTAGCTTCTTGTGCAGGACCAGCAGCGATGCGTATAGGCTGCTCGACGGTGAGAGGTGGCAGAGGATGGTGTTCCCTGGGAAATGCTGCACGTTGCCGTCGCGGTCGAATTTGCTGGGCACGCCGTTGGGGAATTCTGGCCGGGAAGCGCCGCCTGAAGGCCCCTGGGACTCGTTGTTTTGCGGCTCGGCCATGTCACTTTCACTGCTGAAGTACCCGTGATGTTTGACGTTCGTTGTCTTCTCTCCTACTCGCGCTGGCCGACGTCAGAATTCGGGCGGTCTTGTTAAGAATCCCGCAAGTGGGGGTGGGTTTGAACAAGACTACAGCACAACCCAGGCTGGGCATCTGCATATCGGGTGTATCCCCGCAGCTCTGCTGCGGGTAGGAACAGCTTTTATTGGGCGTGAGCTCTGTGCTCGTTCCTGGGCTTATGGATGGGTTTTCTTATGCGATCAGCAACGATACCGCCGCAGAACTCGTGGCAGCGACTGCCTCACCATCCATTATCCCGTGGATATAACTGTCTCCCACGAGCTTGTACACCGACCCGTTCTCGGTAGCCACGGGTCTCTCGTCGTCGACCATCCGTCTCGGAATCACCGGAACCCTGGGCTCCAGGCAGGATAAAAACGGAATCACCAGGCCACACATTCGCCGGGCCTAGTCCCAAGTAGCCCTTTTCCGCCAGGAACATCTTGCGGCCCACCAGCCCGGGCGCGATGCCATTCACAATGTCGATCGTGCGTGTGTCCACGCTGTTGGCGTCCCCGGCCTGGAGGCTGCGGAAGAGGCCGTCAAACGATATGCCAAGCCCAACCGCCTTCCTGGCCTCTTCAAATTCGTGGAGCGTCCCGAACGCCATGCAGGGCTCCTCCCGCTCCATCCACGTCGACGGGACCCGTATCTCGTCCTCTGATGCTCTCTGCAGCTGCCTGCCTGGGCCGCAGCCGTGATCCAGGCAGAGCGTCCGCCACCATGCGTCGGCCCAGGTGCCGCCTCCCATGTAGGCGTCACGCTCATGATCTCGCGCTCTGGATCTGACCAGGCTCCTCCAGTGGTAAAACATGTCGGCCTTCCCCTTGTCAAAAACTTGCTCGTGTATTCCCGTAGGCTGGCCGTATCGGCCCACGTCGTTTCGTCGTCCCCTACGTCCTCTGATTCTGCGGTGCCGTCCATATCCCGACACCAGTCGCCGAAGTTCGGATCGTACGTGCATGGCCAGACAGGCCGGCATTTGTTGGCAAGCTTTACAACACGGTCGAACTCAATACCTTGTAGCAGAAGCCTGTTGTCGTCGTCGATATCAGCCGCGAGCGGAGCCAGACCCTTGCAGGCATTGAAGTTGGTCAGCCGCTGACGCCAGACCAGGTAGGTCCCGTTGAGCTTCTTCTCGGAGACGGCCGAGAAATCGACAGCCCATGATGGTACGAGACCGCCGTAGGCATGGCCGTGGACAAATTCGTCGGTGTATTTGCATCTGTAGCGAAACTCGGCAAACGACAAGCAGGTGAGCGAGCGGCATTCGGCGATGTGAGATCTGCTCACCCGGGAATAGACGGCCGCCAGCTCCTCCCCGTAGTCAGGCTCGAAGCTCTGCGCCGTCAGCCCGAGCAGCGCAAACACGCGGTCGTGATCGAGTCCGGCGTCCCGGTACATGAAGCGGAGGCAGAGCTCAAGCAGGGGTCTCTTGCGCCCCCGTTCCCGCCGGAGGCTCGCCACGTCGTTGATCCTGTCCAGGAAGCGCTGGATCACGGCCCGCAGACGCCTGAACCTCTCCGGGGAGCGCTTCCACTTGGTGGGCCTCTGGCAGTTCGCCCGCGCGGCCGTGAGGGTGTCGAGCGGCAGCGACGGGGTGCCGAGCAGGACGCGAACCGCAGGGCCCAACACCCCCTTCTGCACCACCCAAAGGCGATGGAACCACCTCGCGGATCCTATGCGCTAGGCAAAGTCTTCCAGGTTATGGATGAGCTCCACGGCCTCGACGCTGATCCCCCCCATGCCCGGCCGGAAGGTGGCTATGTCGCCGATGGGATACCCCTGAGCGAGCAACCGGACAGTCCACGCTAGCAAGAACGACAGCTGGGAATCCGTAGTCTTGCCCGCATAGGGCGCCTCCATAGTCCTCACCACCTTCCCTGGCCCTTTGAACGCGCTCTTCTCGCCCGAGGAGGTTACCAACCGTACGCCAACGGCTGTCTCGAACATGGCCCGGTAGCCCTCCCATAGCGGTCCAAAATCCGTCGCGTCGCCTTGGAACCGCCAGAGCCCGTCCGGACCCGACGCGTGGCTGGAAACGGGCTGCCGCTGCCACTCGTCCAGGACGACCAGCACCTCTGCGCAGCCCGAGTATATCCTGTCCATGATGCGCACCTGGCGCCCGCGCTCCTCCGCGTCGGCCTGGTTGATGCAGACGGCGTCAACCCACAGCAGCCGCGGCAGACGCGCGTCCTGGAGAGAGTTGTGGTTGTTGTAGACGCGCAAACGGCGCAGGACCGTGAACAGATTCCAGGTGACCAGCAACGGCCTCCCGCAGAGCCAAATCCGGTATCTCCAAACGTTGCCGGTGCGGTCGTCTGCGCCCCACACGTACGAGATGGCGTTGTACTGTACGGACCCGTCGTCCGAGCTCTCCTCGGGCCGGCCGGCGACTTGGAAGTCGGCCTTGATCGGGTCGTCCCACCCGCCGCCGTCCAGACTTAGGAGGCGGATCTCGCCGGCATTGCTGTCGATTGGGGAGCGCCGGAAAACATCGGGGGTGTTTCGTCGGTTCTCGGCGAGGACCTCATTTACGGACTCGAAGGCGAGAGCCTCGAAGCCGACCGCATCTGCCATGACCTATGTGGTGGTTCTAGCGTGGGCGTGGCGAGAGTGTAGGGACCCTTCGAACTAGTAGGCGGATAGCTGTGAGAGGTTAAAAACGAGACGTTGCTACCCTCAGAGCTGACAGTGCTAATGGTGCACAAGCATCATTGGTCTCTTTTTCAACCTTTAACCCGGCATTATAATCAAGTCCTAACAAAGAATGAGATCAGTCGCTATGTGGGTTCAAAAGCGAACGGCGTAAAAATTTCAAGCTGATTAAAAATCAATGCTGATGATCCAACACCAAGCCGTATAAAACATCGCACTCACGCTGCTTAAACAGTTCAGAGGCAAAAGGTTTGGACAAACGGGGAATCGAACCCCGGACCTCTTCCATGCTAAGGAAGCGTTATACCACTAAACCATTCGCCCGATAGGATTAGATGGTTTCATAGAAGGATCTGCCACAATATGAGGGATTTTCTATCACCGAGGAATGCAGCTGGGGACGTGCTTGCGCTGAAACGGGCGTCTACGCAACTTACACGAATCAAGCCTGTATTTACTTCACTTTCACTTTAAAACTCGATGAGCGGGCAAACAGGCACCCTCACCACAAAAAAAGGAGTACACCAAAAGTGCCGAGGAGTGGAGAATTTCCTCCAGACACTCTCACGAGGAACATCAGGAGCCACAAGCAAACTATTCAAACTACAGACTGCGCTGCTTAATAAATATGAAATGAATTTTTAAAAATATTTGCGGCCTTTGCTTATAAATATTGGTATTTTCCCAAAATTGACGAGGTTATGGAAGAATGAATCCCCTGGCCCAGGTCACTTTCCTTTTTGTGTACCTCTTTTTTTATCGCGGGGGTGACAAGGTACAGTGGATGCCTTGTACCGGCCATGTATGCTTTTGTGGCCGTAAACCTTCAAATATTTTCCTGCTCCGCAACGTCTTCAGCCGAGCCTCGTTTTTACGACCGGCGCAGGAAATATCGCTATCTTCCCCAAGTTCCATCAAGAACTGCCAAATAGCCTAGCGGCTATCTGCAAAAATAAAAAGGGCAGGCAAGCTTTGCCCACGAAGCCGTGTCGCCCCCCCTGGATGGTCCCGCTCTTCCACTGCTTGCGCGCTTAGACCTTCCTAGTACCGTCCCCGATCGTCTCGACCCTTTGCTCGGCCTCGAATCCGGCGGCATCCTCCTTCTGCTGCGCCTGGCGGTCGCGGGCGTCGGCGTCGGCGTTGCCGTAGAGGCCGATCTTGTACCAAGGCATCTCGAACAACCTGTCCATGCTCTCAAGCGAGCGCCCGCTTGTCTCGGGTACCGACACCAACACCCAGATGCCTCCGAGAACGGTGATGGCGGCAAACGACCAGAAGGTCCCCTTGGGCGTGATGCCACCGTTCTCCCGCGACAGGAGCATGTTGGGAACGGCGCGAGCGTTGCCGAACTGGTTGACAAAGTGAAGCTGGAAGGCAGTCTGTCAGCCTCGTATTTATTTGAAGACGTATGCCGCTGGGCGGCTGCTACAAGGCAGTCGGCAGAAGCAGACAAGACGGGATTTCGCCCGTACGTACCATCATGGCGAAGGATGTGGCCAGGGCCCTGATACGCAGAGGGAACAGCTCAGCAGTGAGAAGATACTGCATCGAGTTCCATCCAAGTGCCCAACCAAAACCGCTTACGTAAATACTTGCAATGGCGCCTTTGCTGGGCCCAATCTCGTGCGTGCCCATCTTGTAGTTCTCAACAATGCCCATTTCGGGAACGGCGGTGAGAAACCCGGCCACATAGATCATGGAGATGGCTTGCAGGGTAATGCCAATAAGGAGGGCCCGTTTGCGCCCGATGACGTCGACCAGGAACAGGGCGCAAATGACGGCCGCAACCAGTTTCACGACGCCAAACACGGCTGTGATGAGCAGCGACTCATTCTGGCCCGAAATGCCTGAACGATGAGACATGTAAGCACCAGGTCAGAGCAAGAGTGGCGTTCGGCACAGCACCGTCTGTTTGTCTGGGCTCGAGGCTTACCCAGAAGATGGAAAAGATCGGGAGCATAAAGGGTGATGGACCCGGCACCAGACCATTGTGACAGAAACTGCACGCAGCTGGTCAGGTACAGCCGGTAGAGGTTGCTGGGGATGAGGAACATCTCCTTCAGGATCCCGACCCAGGTGGCTCCCTTGGTGGCTTCGAGCTCTTCCTCGTAGGAGACCCGGATGGCATGTATCTCTCGCACAACGTAGTCGCTGTCCATCGACATGTTACGGAGTGTCGCCATCGTTTTTGTTGCCTCCTCGATCTTGCCCTTCTTGATCAGGAAGCGAGGAGACTCGAGCTGGAAGAAGGATAGAAGGAAGATGATGCCGGCAAACATGAGGTGCAGACTCGTGGGCACGAGCCACCTCGCATGCGTGGTGTCCCCAATGTTGATTTGGCAACTGCAGGACACGGCAAGAGTTAGATACGGTTGGATCACGCCGAGGGGACAAAGGGCTCGGCCACGTATCAGAAATGGAGGCTGTGGCTGGGGCTGACGAACCCGTAGTTTGTGAAATAAGCAAGCACGATGCCGATGTAAACGGCCCCAGTGAACCAGCAGGTACACAGGCCTCTGACACTCGCGGGGGCGATCTCTGCGATGTAAACGGGCCCTACGACGGGCGTCATGCCCACTCCGAGCCCAGCAACAAAGCGCCCGGCATAGATCATGCCCATGTTTCCTTCGGCAGCCATGAAAATGGAGATGCCAAGGATCCAAAGGAGGCAGAGTAGCCTAGTGGCCCAGATCCTCCCGATACGATCGCAGACCAAAAACGCACTGGCAGGCCGGAAACAGGTCATGTTAGCAGCTGCCGCTTATATAAAGAAGTGGAATTGAGGGTGACGTAAGGACATGACGGGATGGGGGAGCCAGGATAGGTAGAGTCGGATACACGTACATCAGTGAGCCTCCGACGCAGCCAATCTGGACCATGGACGAGACGTTGCCCTTGATGTTTGTCTTCTCCTCCTTGGTATACGATTCGTAGTTGATGGTCTTTTGGAAGTCCTTGGAGTTGAAGGCGCCGCTGATGAGACCCTCGTCTACACCCCTGGCGGCTCCAAGAAGCCCGAAGCAAAAGACGGCGAACCATAGCCTCCAGTTGAAGATCTCCTTGGGCTCGTCCAGGTTCTTGAGCCTGAAGACGTTGACAGGCTTCTTGGCCGGTCCCGCCATGGTGGTTGGTGAAGCGGAGGAGGCCTGCGTGCTCGCGGTGGCTTGACAAGTTGAGAACGAGATCACGGCCTAGCAAGAAAAGGGGGCCACCGGTCCGGTCACGAAAGAGACCGTTGGGGCAGAGGGAAGAAGAAGGAGTCCGGATAGCGACTGTCGGCCAGCCTTTAAATAATCGCCCGGGCGATCACCACCGACCCCCACGAAGGTCCATCGACCCATAAAGGACGGGGCCTGCGGTGAACGAAAACATTGTAGCCAGTCGATTGGGTCCCATCTACGGGCACTGGAGATGTCCAAGAACGGAGAGCTGAGAAAAAAACAAGGATGCAAGTGGTTGGGCCCTGCCCTGCCGTGGGTCGTGATGGAGAAGGCTGCTCCATAAGGCCGGCGAGTACCCCGTAGCCGAGCGATTCCGTATTCATTTTGCCGCTGTCTCCTTTTTTTGCGTCCTCATGATTGGACGTCTCGGGAGTCATGGCTCCCGGAGTCTTCCGATACTCAACGACGTGCCAATTCCCCGCGTGGGGTCTCCAGACTCCGCATCCGAGAGCGTGGAGGCTGGGCCTTCATAGAATAAGTATGTGTGTCCGTCTAGGGCTATTAGTTATTATGGCAAAACCACTGGAGGAAAATCCAGGGCCGGCAGGTTAGGCCAAGCTGCGTGGGTGAGAGGCTTTGAATGAATTCTAGAGGACGAAGGGAGTGCCCAGGTACCACGACGCTAAGGCGCCTCCGCGGGCCAAGCTCAAGCGCTCCCGCGGACCAAGCTCAAGCACCAACCCGCATGGCATTGCTTCTTCCATTGCCAAGCCCTGGCGAGACCTCGGGACAATGGCCCAGGGACAGGGCCAGGGGAGGGCGAGGGTCGAAAAGGATAGCTGCCACCGAGTACGGAGGGCGGGACTCGACTCTCGTTGGGCGGCGGTGGCCGTCGTGGTCGCGTGGTCCGAGAAGGAAAAAAAAGGCCGGACTGGGACCGGAACAGTGGAGTCTAGTGTCGTTTTTCCTTCTCTTCTCCCCGCCGAGGTTTGATAATGCCATTTTTAGCGCGTCGCTTGGCATGCTTGGCTCGCCTCGGCAGCTACAAACTTTTCCTCTGATGGTTCGAACCCCCCGCACGAATCCCCACATGCAACCAACCCCAACTTTTTGACTCACCAATCCGGGGATTATCGTCCGCGGGGAAAGAGGGCGGGAAAAGATTTACCCATAGGAGCTCCGTCAGCAGCGATTATAATTCCAGACCGGGGGCATGATTTCCGGCAATCGACGGGTCCGATGGTGTAGTCGGTTATCACGTGAGCTTAACACGCTCAAGGTCCTCAGTTCGATCCTGGGTCGGATCAAGAGATTGCTTTTTGCTTGATGAGGTGTGGAGGTATGTTGTAGCTTTTATTTTGCGCTTTTCCTTTCTCCCTCGCCTTTCTGTGTACCTGGTTATGCTTTAAACATCCAGGTGTTTTCCTGTATTCTTTTGTATTCTCGCCTGATTCTCCTTGGCGCTTCCTCGGCCGGACTACCTGCTCTCAACAATTCTTTTTGCACCTACCAGCTCTGCCTCGGCATTCAAGGCATTAATCTCCGCCTGAACATAAGGAATGCCCGTTTTGAGCCTTTCCTCCATGATAAGCTGTTCAATCTCGCCAGGAAAGTAAATACGATCGACGCCAGCCATCTTCTCGCATCCAACCACCCGCTCGTACAGGTACTTCATCCTGCCCTTAAACTCGTCCAGGCTCATAAACAGGTCAGGCTTGATAGCCATGATGAAATGACCCACATCGGCAGGCCGGGACGGATCGTAGGGGTTGGTAACGTGGCCAGCAAAGGCCGAGCCGGACAGCACGCCCGAGAAGACGTCCATCATGAGCGCCAGGGCCGATCCTTTGGGCCCGCCCATGGGGAGCATGACGCCGCCGTCGAGCGCAGCGGTCGGGTCGTCGGTGCGGTTGCCGTGCGCGTCGAGCGCCCAGTCGAGCGGGATCTTCTCGCCGCGCCGCTTCGCCTTGTAGATCTTGCCCCTGGCGGCGACCGAGGGCGCCATGTCTAGCACGAACGGTCGCGGCTCGCCCGGGGCGCCGCACGCGATGGGGCTGACGCCCATCAGCTTCTCGCGACCGCCCCAGGCCGGCAGAGCCGGGCTCGAGTTGGTGAAGACAAGGCTCATCATGCCGGCGTCGGCTGCCTGCTGCACCAACCAGGCCGACATGCCGAAGTGGTTCGAGTGCTTGACCGAGACCATGCCTAGGCCAAAGACGCGGGCCATGTCGACGGCAGCCGCCATGGCGCGGTGCGCGGCCACGAAGCCGAAGCCGTTGTGCGCGTCGATCTGCGCCGCCGCCGGCGTCACCTGGCGCAGCTCCGGGACCGCGGCCGGGTCCAGCACGCCCTGGCGGATGCGGGCGACGTATGATGGGATGCGGTTGATGCCGTGCGAGTCCACGCCGCGCAGGTCCGCCTGCACCAGGCACGAGGCCACGATGGCAGCATCTGGGCCCGACACGCCGTTGCGCTCGAGGACGTCTCTGACGAAGGCCTCTGCGTCCGGCGCCTTGACGAAGACCTTGGCGTCTTTTGAAGCTTCTGGGGCCTCAGATGCCATTTTTTCTGCTTGCTGGGTGATATCAGGCAAATGGTGACGACTGATATTTTCGACCGTTGCTAGCACAGAACGAGCTCCGGAATCTTGGGTGAGTCATTGGTGATGTAAATGCAGGCCGATGCACCAAGTCAGATATTGTTTCCACGCTGGAGCCGACATCGGGGTGCTGCTTTGCCTCCAAGAACTGCGATCGATCTCCAGAAAATCTCACCGCGCCGGCAAACGCTCTATTCCTGGAACCACCGCCTCCTCCTCCTCCAACCCAACCAAACCCAATCGCCATTACTCCGCACAATGATGCCTTTGCGTGGGGCGGCTGCAGCTGCCGTCCTGGCCACTATGACGTTTTCCAATGGATATAGATGAAATAGCATCCAATTCTTGTAGATATCTAGGTCTACTGGTTCACTCATCCGCTCCGCACTTGATCGAGCTCCATTCAGCAACCTACCAGTTCGTTTTCAACTAATACAATGTCCAAAACAGCGGACGACACCAAACACTCACCGGTGTCAGCTGAGGCAGAAGACCTCAAGCCCCTAGCTGACTACGACCTCTCGCGGCCCATCACCGCCAAATGGGGCCTGCGGCAGGGCCTCCCGGGCTACGGCGACCCGCACTTCGCCTTGTTTCTCCGCAAGGCCTTCATCAAGGCGCTTGGCTACAGCGACGATGCCCTCTCGCGGCCCATCGTCGGCATCATCAACACCTATTCGGCCTTCAACCCGTGCCACGCCAACGTGCCTCAGCTGGTCGAGGCCGTCAAGCGCGGCGTGCACCTGAGCGGCGGCCTGGCGATGGAGTTCCCCACCATCAGCATCCACGAGAGCTTCGCGTCGCCCACCAGCATGTTTCTGCGCAACCTCATGTCCATGGACACCGAGGAGATGATCAGGTGCCAGCCCGTCGACGCCTGCGTCGCCATCGGCGGCTGCGACAAGACCGTGCCCGCCCAGATCATGGGCGCGCTCTCGGCCAACAAGCCCTTTATACCCTTGGTGACCGGCCCCATGATGCCGGGGAGCCACCGGGGCCGCCGTGTCGGCGCTTGCACCGACTGCCGGAGCAACTGGGCCGCCTACAGGGCTGGTGAGATCGACATTGAGGACATATCAACCCTCAACGAGGAGCTGGCCCCGACGGTATGCTGGCTGCCACGGTGAAAAAAAAAAAAAATAGATACCTACCTACACAGTGACAACTTTTAGTCACGGCTCGGGGATCACCTCCTGCGACCACGCTCGCTAACCGAGAACTAGGGCGGAACGTGCGGCGTCATGGGCACCGCCAGCACCATGGCCTGCGTGACGGCGGCCCTCGGCCTGATGCCCCTAGGCGGCGCGACCGCCCCGGCCGTGTCGTCGGCGCGGCTGCGCATCGCCGAGGAAACGGGCCGGATCGCCATGTCGCTGGCGACACCGGGCGGCCGGACGCCGCGGGAGCTGCTGACGGCCGACTCGTTCCACAACGCGCTCGTGGCGCTGCAGGCCATGGGCGGCTCGACCAACGCGGTCGTGCACCTCCTCGCCATCGCGAACCGGCACCCGGACCTCGCCGGCGCTGTCACGCTGCAGACGGTCGACGACGTCGGCCGCGCCACCCCGCTGCTCGTCGACCTCAAGCCCAGCGGCGACAACTACCTGACGGATTTCCACGCCGCCGGCGGCATGCCCGCCCTGCTGCGTCAGTTGCGCCCGCTGCTGCGCCTCGGCGCCGCCACCATCGACGGCCGCACCCTGCGGGAGGTGCTTGACGCCGACGTCACCGCTGTCGGGCAGCCGTACCGCGTCTCAACAACATCGTCATCGTCGCCCGGCGGTGGTGCCGTCATCATCCGTCCGCTTTCCGGCCCGCTGCGGCCCGCGGGATTGGGCTCCCTAGCCGTGCTGCGCGGGAACCTGGCGCCGGACGGTGCCGTGATCAAGGCGTCGGCCGTTAAAGACGCGCAGCTGCTGCGACACCGCGGGCCCGCCGTCGTCTTCTCGGGCGCCGCCGACCTGGCCGCGCGCCTGGATGCCGACGACGATGACGACTCGGTCAACATAGGCGCCGACAGCGTCCTGGTGCTGCAGAGCATCGGCCCCGTCGGGAACCCGGGCATGCCCGAGGCCGGCCTTATCCCCATCCCGCGCAGGCTGTCGGCCCGCGGCGTGGTCGACATGCTGCGCATCAGCGACGGCCGCATGAGCGGGACGGCGGGCGGGTGTGTCGTGCTGCACGTCTCGCCCGAGGCGGCGCTGCCCGAGAGCGTGTTTGGCGTCGTTCGCGACGGCGACATCATATGCTGCGACGTGGAGCGGCGCGTGCTGCATCTCGAGGTCCCCGAGGCGGAGATCCAGGAGCGCGTGCGTCTCAGGGCCGACGCGCTCAAGGCGGCCGCCACTGCTGCTGCCAAGACGCCCATCAGGGGTTACAGGGGACTCTATCTGAGGAGCGTAAACCAGGCCCAGTTTGGAGCAGACTTTGATTTCCTAACTGCTGCCGGGTGCTGAAATGGGAGGGACCACACGAAATTGACATCGGCATATCGTTTTTTGAATATCGGGTATCTATCTGGTTCTGTCATGTAATCATGAACTGCCTTGAGTGACGGACAAACCAGCCAGTATGTCCAGGGGGGCATAGCGAAAGCCTTGCTTTTTAACCGCGCATATGCCTTCCAAGTGCCATGGAATTCCTCGGTCCTGCCCAGCACCGCCTCAGCAGAATCCCTCCCAGCTCCAATCCAGTCGAGTAAGCCAAACCAAGAAGGCCTATAAACTCGATCCGCAGATAGGATCGGGAAGCTGAACACACTCCAAAGCCATTTGTTGTCAGGATAATTCTCAACGCAAGCCTCGTCTTGTCTGTGCTGCCATCTTTGACAGCATCATCCACCCCCGCCAGTCCCGCCAAAAGGCCCCGCGACATGAGGCCTGGGCGAGGGCCGGCCAGAGAGTTCAGCAAGACGTCGGGTCCGTCGCTCGATCGATTGACTCCATGGCACGCATGCCACACCCCAGCAAAGTGTAGGCTTCAGTCCGAGTGTGCGAGAGAAGACTCAGTTCGCAAAGATGCGTAGCTTCATATCCACGCTTCCTGTGGCAACGACGCACCGGATGCGCACCTCAGGAGCAGCCTCTGTCTTTTTCCGCGGAGTGCCGTTCGACTGGCCTGCATCCCCATCTTTCGCGGGTGCGTCCGTGACGATGCCAGGAGCCCACCTCAAACAAGTAACGAACCGCTCGTGCACGTCGCCACCGATCGTCTTTACGCACTTGCCATCCTGGTCGAGATCCCAGCAGCGCAGCGACTTGTCGTCTGAGACGGAGAAGAGGTATTTGCCGCCGGGATGGAAGACAAGAGCGCGAACCCAATTATCGTGTCCGATCAATGTCTTGAGGCACGACCCGCGCGAATCCCAAAGCTTGATGGTTTTGTCTCGGGAGCCACTCGCCATGAACTCGGCCGAACTGGTCGCCGGGGGCGGCTTTTTCAAGCCAGCCAGCCGGGCTAGGTATGGGTAAGCGGTTGGCGGTGCCAAGGCACAGCACTCGACGTAATGGTCGTGCCCCGTCATTGTGAGCTTGTTCTCCGGGTTGGAGACCGATATGTCCCAGAGGCGCAATGACGAGTCGTCGCCCGTGGAAAGAAGGTAGCGGCCGTCGAAGGATGGGCAGACGTCGCGGATCCATGCTGTGTGGCCGCGTATCGTCTTGAGGCAGAAGCCGGTCGTGACGTCCCATATCTTGAGAGTCATGTCTCTGCTCGCACTCACCAGCAGATTGCCCGACATCGCGGCGGCGCCCGAGGGCATAAAGCGAATAGCGCTGACGCTGTGGTCGTGTCCCGGCAGTGTGCGAATGTTTTTATAATCGTTGGACGGGTCCCAGAGCTTGATGCTCAAGTCGGAGCTGCATGATGCTAGCAGAATACCACCTCTAGGGCCACCGAAATCGACGTCCAAAACCGGCCTGGTGTGGCCCTTGATGGTCCGCTCGAGCTCTCCCAGCTCCCAGTCCCATACTTTGATCGTGCAGTCGTCGGAACCGGAGGCGATGGAAGAGTAGACAGGGTGAAACGCGATACAGTTGATGGTATTTTGGTGTGACTCCAACGAGTAGCGCGGCCTCGGGGCGGGAAGCCATGATGCTGGGTCCTGGTTTCTCTTGGCTAGGGAAAGCGGCGTCGCGTTGTCGAGCTCGCTCTGTAGGGCGCTATTCCGAGACTCTAGATCCATGATCTGCGCGGTGAGGGCAAAAGATGGGGTCAGTCCAGGGCCCGTCGACAGCAGGATGCTTTGTTGGAGCAAGAGGGCTGTATGGGAAATGCGGCGGGCACTACATGCCTTCTTCTGGAGGCGGACAACGCTCGTCCATTTCTTCTCGATCAGGCCCTCGTACTTCTTCTGGGTGGCCGCATCAAAGACCTCCTCCGGGAGATTGAGCTCTTCACGGAGCGCATTCGACGTGTTGGACAGGTTGTTTGCCGATAGGTACGCTACGATGGCCTTGTGTCTGCGGTGCGGCGGTGGATGTGACTGTTAGGGACGGTCCTCAACAGCTGGAGGCGGCTCGCGCGCAGGGTAAGGCAGGGCAGGACAAGCATGGGAGGGACCCGCAACTCACAGCTCGTCGGCCTGCCGAGGGGTCAGGATGGAGGCCATCGTGGGCAGGAGGCGGAAGCAGTCGTCCTACGCCGGCAGTCTGTGGTCGTGCGCCCGTTCTCCGGTGATGGAAGGGTTCGGGCGAGCACCATGGCCCACCGGCGGGGAAAACCTGGAGATGGCCGTTGCAGTCGGGCTCCGGGGGTGTGGGGTTTTTGCGGCGTCAGGTCTCGGCCACTGGTGACAACTGGCGGTCAGAGGCGGGCCAACAGGTGCTGAGAATGGGCTGGAGACGGGCGTGCTGAACCGGCGGTGCGGCGATGGCTGGATGGATGAGGTGGGCGTGCTACGGAAGGACGAGAGCTTATGGAATTCTTTGAGGCGTTTTGTTGCATTGGGTTGAGGAGGGCTTGTGGCAACGCGATTGATTCAGTCAAGGCATTGATTTGAAAAATTATGTGTTGGCGGTTCGGCCAGCGTCAATCCACGCCCGGCTTAGACTGATGCTCCAGCACCGGCGCTGGAGCCAGACCCTTGCCGCCCTCAACTTGGCTGGACAGCCGGGCTGTGCGCCAGACTGAGCTGCCGCCCCACTCGCTGGCGCCAGTGCTAGGTTGTCCCAACAGGGCTGGCTGATAACGGGAAGGCGCCGGCAGCACCGAAGCTCCTGCCCGTCTTCTCGCGTCCATCTCGTTGACGGTTGATCCCGCTAATTTACGTACGGATGCAGATGAAGTTTTATGTGCAACCCATCTCTCGATAGTGAGGTCAACAGACACTACACCTACCCAAGCCAATACATGCACCTCCCTTGTTCTGGTTTCCATGGCGCGTGCGGACTACGTCAGAACAAACGGCATCTCTGGCATCAACAACCCGTTTCCTCTACCTTGCCTTGTTGCACACTAAGCCGCACAAAGGCAGCCCTCCGCTCAGGGAAAATGCATGCCGCTTATACTCGCATCCTGACCGCGATCCTGATTCTTTTGTACTCTACCTATTCAACACGAGCACATGCCCGCCAGTCGACATCACATCAATGCCTTCCGCTATCTTGCAAATCCGCCAACACTGACAATGAAAGCCTTGGGGTTGCCCGCGTTCACTTTACCAGACTGATCATCCCCGCCACTGGGCTGGACATCGTCGTATGCAAAGCCGTACCCCTTGCCATCCAGCGTCACCTCGTGCACGATCCTGGAGTAGTGGTTGGCTGGGCCTTGCTGATAGAAGGTGGACGGGTGCGACGGGTGCTCCTCGGCGCCGATGATGGAGCCGCGCGAGAAAGCAGCAGCAAGGCGTGGGATTATGGCGTTCCGCTTGGCCGACGGCCCTGTGGCAAACGGCCCGCTGTTGCACCCCAGGATGTCGGCCGTTGTCGGCTTGCCGAACTTCTCACCTCCGATGACCAACTCGTTCGTCGCCTCGATGGCGCCGGGGAGCACGCCGGGCGCCGCCTGCGTGTCGATCTTCAGGCTGCATCTGCCATGGTTGCAGTGGTACTTGCGCCACACTTCCTCCACGAGGGGCTCAAAGTAGCCGTCAAACCTGGCACCCACTCCCCTTCCGTGCATCGGGCTTAGGGCACGGAGCGGTGGCTGCCCTGTCTTTTGCACTATCAGCTTGTCCCACGGCATCTTGTCCTTTTCAGCCTGGGCACGCAGTCCTGCGCAAACCTGCTCGAGCCCATCGCTAGCCATGCCCGCCACCTGCTGAAGCCCGCCGCCAGGCTCCTCAAGCGCCAGGGCGATGGGCAGCCGGGGCACGAAATCGACGTAGCTGATGTTGGCGAACAGTTGGTCGTTGTTGAGGGTGAACTCGGCGAATGCAAAGTCGACGTTCGCATTCGGATCCGAGGTGTTCAGCACCGATGGCTCGACGAGGGCCGCGCCGGCAGGGCTGGGATTCAGGAGGAACTTGAGCTTCCCACCACGGCTAAACCAGATGCGCCCGCCGGCCATTTGGGGAATGTGAACCGTCACCGCATTTCCCGGCGGTCCCAGAGGGATGGCACAGTCCTCGGCCAAAGGACTCAGGATCTTGGGTGGATTCTCGGGGTAGTAAAGCCCCCTGCCATCCGACTTGAGAAGGACCCTGGCCGAGTTCTTCTGCAGCGCAAGCCCGGTGATATAAGCAAAGATATCACCGGAATTCGACTCGTTCCGGAGCTGGATGTCAAGCGACTGTGGCATATTCGCACAGAGCGATTGAAAGCTGACGGCAAAAAGTCACGCTCCCGCGCGAGTCGGTCCTGGCAAGGATCCTGACAAGTGTCGATACCTCAAAAATGAACAAGAAGCTCGCACAAAATGGGGTGAGAGATGTCAAGTCGTTTGTTGACCACCATTCGTGGTCCCTCGGTTTGGGCCTGGTGGGCTTGACATGGCAGCTCAGCCCACCAGCGTGCGTCATCAGTCAAGCTGGTGGACGAGACGGAATCATGCCAAGATGCCCCGGCGCAAGCGCGTCTGACACTCATCGCCCAAACATGGAGCGTGTAAAACACCCACCTCTTGCAACAAGCTGACTTCGGGGAAATCAATCACCAGCAGGGCGCGACTTGCCGAGAAGACGGTCCTCCGACAGGATGACCTTTGCGCAGCGGAGGTACGCTGCACTTACCAGCTTACCAGGCATTACCCCTCCACAGGGGAGCAATGCAACGGTTCCGTCATCCCCGTCGAGGGCTACCATGTTATTTTTGGAAGCGCATTCCAGTCAGGCGCCCAAAGCCCAAATGTGCTGAACAATGTCCAATTCCCCACACTCGGCCGCCAACGTAGAATAAAGCTACACATGACTTGGTCGTAAAACAACAGCCCTGGTAGCGCAACTGGTCAGAGCGTGGGACTTTTATATCTTCTATATAATCCCAAGGCTGCGGGTTCGAATCCCGCCTGGGGCGTGCATAAGAGAGGTCGTCACAACAGCTTGTCTTCCTTTTTGCTTCTTTTTGTTTGTCACCCGTTTATAAGCATAATTTGATTATCGTTAATTTGCCATTTCTGATATCCACCCACTTTTTTGCCAAGAGCAAAACGGAAACCGTTTGCGACAAGCAAGCCTTGGTACCACACATATGAAAACGTTCGTTCCCACGTCGACTGCTTGTTTCCAGCAAAAGCAAGGTCAATAGGACAGGAGTGGGATTCAAACCCACGCCACTTGCGTAAGTAGCAGAACAAGCACAGCCCTCGGAGGGGCGAACGTCTCATCGCAAGGCCATCCCGAAGCTGGCGCCACAGACCGCTCGGCCATCCTGCCTTCGTGAATGATGTTGCGCAGGGGTTCTCATGTGCTCTGGTAGCCCCGGCTAAGATCCGCGAGAGCTTCAACATGTAAGTGGTTTTAACGGCCAGAAAGGGGTAGTCCCGTCCATGCCGGCCTCGTCGTCGTGGACGTGACCCACAGCCTCAAGCAAAATTTTCACCCACATGTCATGGACAGGGCAAGGGGGCATTCGAAAATAACAAGCCGGGCAGGGCAAAACGTCGTCGGATGTGCGGGCCTCACCCAACCTCGTCTCTTAGTTTCGCAATATGCACTGTTTACCTCCTGTGTATGTAAAACGGCACAGGGTTAACTGTACATGCTTGGGGTCCGGCCCTTCTAGGTGGGAACAAGGAGGGAGAAAAAGGGGAAAGATGCTCCCACCGTGGCCTCCGTCAGCCGCAGCAAAAGTCCATACTGGGATTCGAACCCAGGTCATCAGGAGACGATCTTTAAATCAGAGCCTGATGTGATAACCAACTACACTATACGACCCTGTCATCATCGGGTATCGTCTGGGGCTGGGGCGCTTGGTCATCGGGGATGGGATGGGTCGCGCTCTCTTGGTCCCACAGCTATGGCCAGTCCGTCTGAACAAGCATCAAAGGTCTTGAGACGTCTAGGTGTCGCGCGTAATGAGTGAGCGAGTTAACAGAGAGAAGAAGAAAGGCGTCGGCACGAAGCGGCACGTGTAGAACGACACCGAGATGTGGGGCAGCGGAAGGGACGGACTGAGAATACACGCGGGCTCAAATCACGGTTATGGTGCCAGTCTCTTACAAGCCAAAAAGAGGAAACACATGCGGCTTGCCGCGTCAGTAGGCAGCAGTAGACTCCCATGTTTGGCTTTTCTTCTAGATGATCGCCACACCATCTCCATAGTGCTGTTTGCGTCTGGCACTGCCTCCTGTATTCAGGCTGGAGATGCGGTCGTTCTGGATCAAACACAGATTCTTTACGGCAGGGTGTTTCTAGCAACGTCTATACACCGTCGGGCAGTTTCCATATGTTGGCTACCTTTGCTTGTTTGCATGCGCATGTCCTCCGAGCGACCTGTATAATAAGCGTCAAGCTGGCCCTTCTTCCGTCCAGGCGCAGCATCTTGATCTCATCCTTCTTCACCAATCATCCCAACGAAGCAAAAACAGAAAGACTGGGCTGTGATCAATACACAAAGACATCCCCCACCATGCCGAAGAAAAAGCTCGTGCGCGGACTTCCTCCTCGCGACGACGACGACGGCGGCGACCAGGACGCTGGAACGTCTGGCCAAGGTTAGCTCGCTATCTTCTCGGATCTCATCCTCATCAACCAGCTCCAACCTTTTGCTTTCCAACTTGAGACCCTTCCGTTGCCCCGAAATCCGCCCATTCGTTTTATTCTTTGTCGCAAAATCCCTCAGAGTGTAATTTTTTATCTCCAGGCTAATACCAGAAAAGCGGCTTCAGCGAAGCAAGACTCATCCAGCGACGACAAGGACAAGGACCAGCAGCGAAACCCGTCCCCGTCCCCACCTCCGACCCCAGCCCCAGCCCCAGCTCGGCCGGGCCCCAGCAGCCGGCGCCGGCAGCTCTACGCCTCGTGGCTAGACAAAGCCCGGGTCCCATGCAACGCCGACGGCACGCCGCAGGAGCCGCGCGACATGAGCGGCGTGGTGCGGATTCTCAACCATCGTGTCCGGGTGCACGACGAGGAGGACGACCAGGTGGAGATGCTGGTACTCTGGGACAAGGACCTCGGCCGCGCCAACTCGTGGGAGGCCGAGGAGGCGCTGCACCGCGACCAGCACGACATGCTGCTCGAGTACTGGGCCAGCCTCTCCCCAGAAGGCCGCGAGGCGACCCTGGATGGCAGCGGCCACGAGTCGACCGTCTTTGCGCTCTGGTACCCGCCGCTCCTGAGGAGGGGCACGGGCAGGGGTAAAGGCAAGTGGGAGCTGGCCATCGAGGTTGAGTACTGTGGATACGCCGGCACCACCGAGGTCTCGGCCGAACTCCTGAATGAGGACGTGAAGAAGCTGATGACGGAGTACTGGCGCCAGCTTGGGGGCAAGCCGAGGCTGCGTTGATGGCGGAGGTTGGGATTAACGATGGCGATTTTAATCACTCGATCTCGGCTTTACCTTTTTTTCTATTAGGTACCTACTACTCAGTCGGGCTGTGGGCGGGAAGCATGGTATGACAGTTGCCTCTGACTTGCTCGTTGCAAGGATGTAGTCGATTACCTATGTACCTAATTTTTTGATCAGATACCAATAAGCATCCATGCTTCGGACATCAACTCAAGCGGGGGGAAACATCCGCACCGCTCAGTGGACTAAGCAGGTAGACCCAGTGAAAAATGTCCGGGTCGCTCTCCTTCAGCTTGGGCGTCGGCAATCTTTCCATGACCTCGACGTGGAACGGGAGCCCGTCGCGGAGGTAGCGCGTGGCCGAGTAGCTGAGCGAGATCCAGCAGCTCGAGTCGGCCATGCATGCCCTGACGCCAGCCAGCATCGCCAGCATCGCCTCGTCGCCGCCGCACGAGACGGCGTCGGCGGTGCTCTTGTCGACGACCAGGTCGAACGGGCGAGAAGCGGCGTTATCGCCATCCCCGTCGCCGCGTATTAGCCGGGCAGCGAGGTCCGGGCGGGTGACGTCGGCCACCAGGTAGCGGGTCCTTACGTCGCCGTCGAACGCGCGCGCCTCGAGCCGCCTCCCATGCTCGATGGCCAGCGGCTCGTAGTCAACGTTGGTGACGTCCCGGAAGCCGCGCCGCCGCAGGTGGTTCTGCAGGTCGCTCGTCCCGGACCCCAGGTGCAGGATCCGGGCCGTGTCGGGGAGGCGAGCGAGGTGGGGCTCCATCACTTCCATGAGCGTTGCTGACGGGACGAGCCACTCGAACTCGGTCTCGGAGGAGAAGCGGTCGTGCCAGTACTCCTGCTTGTCGAAGTCGCTTGGCATGGCGGGCTGCTTGGCCGGTCTGGCTTAGAGATAGGTGTAGTGGAGCGGACGCAGTGCTTAGGAGTCGCGATGCATTAGAGGCATGGAGTTGTATGTGCACGTATCCCTCCCAGTGTGCTCGCACGCCTTAGATATGGCGTGGCCCGGAAAGGCAGTGCCGTAAAATTGACGTCATGTTCATTATCCAGGCATGGCTCTTCAAACCCGCGGCCGGCATCAAGTTGCGGATGTTGTGGCACCGGAGGGCGAAAGGCTTGGGAGGCCGGCCCGACTAAAAAAAAAAAAAAAAAAAAAAAAAAAAAAAAAAAAAA